>JABASD010002035.1:0-30974 GCA_019776165.1 Pogonognathellus flavescens
CGCATCGCAAGATGTATTTATAGGAACGCTATTGATGTCCGTCTGTCTGTCCGTCTGTCTGTCCGTCTGTCGTCTGTGCGCGATGCATTTTTTACATTCGTTAGTTTGTAACGGTTTATTACATCATGATTTTATATTTTATTTCTCAACCATTGCATTGTAGTCTCATGTAATTATTTGCAGAGCAAAATTGTGCTTTCCATCTATTGTATTAAGTATTAGGTGACCTGTAGGTCTGTAATAAAGTAAATGTTTAAACTGAGTCATGTGTACGAATGTACTTAAAATAAATGACTCGTACCTATATGCTACAATGTATATTAGTATTACGAGCTTACAGAGTAAATCCCCACATGCACTCGTACAACGTAGCCCTTTCTTGTATTCTAGACGGTTGGACACAAAATAAAATAGCTGAAACATAACAATTAGTTTTTGTCATCTCGCTTTGCGAAAAGAGCACTTGGCTACACAACTGAAGGTTATATATAAAACTTTATTTGTTTAGTAGACAGAATGTAGGAATTTTAATATAAATTACAAATCATATACAAAATAATATACAGGCATACTATAATTTTCAAAATTCAAGATGTGTACTATGACTTACGAGAATAAGCTACTTAGCATAATTTAAATGTCAAAAGCTTTACGATTCGTCTTGCCCAGTGTGCTGCTGTTAGAAGAGTAATCATAGAATGAAGCAGTAGTAGTTGTACATGATACTACTGCCACCGTAGGTAGGACTAGAACTTTTATAATGAAAATTAATAATTTTGGAGACATCTTTTAGAAGCAGGAACTGAAGTGTCGTAGAGGGAAGAGGAAGTTTATTCACGAAACTGGCAAAATTACTCTTCTTTTCCATGGCCGCCCTGGAGACACATTCCCGAATAGCGATTCTAGCAAGATTAGCCAGCTTCATGGGCCCAGTAATGGAAAATGTAATTTCTGTATGTTTGAAGCGACACATGTAATGGATCCGAGAACAATGGGAGAGGTAGATCCAGCTAAGTGTATCCGAGTTAGAAATAATAGATTCATATAATCTTTTATGTTGCTCGTACTCTTCAACGGGGTTAATAAACAAACTTTTAGCCAGCAGGCATTTACAACGATAGTTATATCGCAGGAGTAGCAGAAGACATTGATTTTTCAATGGAAATATTGACGAATCTCTCAAAGCTGTAAGAAAAGGGCAGACTTCTTTGGTTTTGTGTACAGAACTTCCATGAGTCATCTTTTCAAGGAAATATTCCAGTATTTCAAACGCATTTTCGATGACAGCCTGAAATATCGCATCGTGTCTGTGTAAACAAAGAAACATTTTATCATCGAAATGCCTTCCTTTGCTTATACAAGTGAGTATTACCAAGCATAATATTATTTCTTATTTATTGACTCACTCTTAACCTTTAAGCTACACTAAAAATGGACTTACACAAATATTAGCTTAATAGAGAGGCTTATACCCATAAAAGTTTGTTATCTTCATATCAGCTCCACCGTCCATTAGAATACGTACCATTGAGAAATTTTTAAGTCTGGTTGCTGTAATTAAGGGAGTTTCGTTTCTCCCATTTTGTTTGCTCTTCAAATTAGGATTGGCTCCTTTACTGAGTAGAACTTTAACTATACTTACTGAATTGTTTGCAATGGCAGTAGTCAATAGAGTCTCACCTCGAAATCGTATATTTGGGTCTATAGCACTATTCGAAATAAGACTTAACAATCGTGTCGGGTCTCCTTCTTTAATGACAATATGTGCCTCCCAAGATCCCATGTTATTTCCCATGGTGGATTTACACATCTTGGGAAGACAAGACATAGTAAAAATGCTCAATCTGGTATAAGGCGTACTTTGAGGGACTGAGATTACGACGGGAGGAAGAGAAATAGTGTCACAAACTTCCGGCTTCAATATTGTAATCTGAAATCACTAAATATCCGCTCCAACCATATTGGCTGTGTTTCGCGTTTGTAAGTTGAAAGAGTAATGTATGTAAAATAATACGTTGTGTATGTAAGAGAGTTTGATTTGTAGTGTGGCACTGCAGCGTTAAAGTTTCTTGTGTGTACTATACTGTTGTTAAATATAGAATGGATCTTCGCTTCGAATGGATTTTTCTTAGTGAAAGACAGACTTGATGTGTGAGGTATTTGCTATTGAATTTGAAACTGTGCGAAAACCAACTTACTTGATGTTAGGATTTCTGCATTTTTAGTCTGATTCTACCTCTTGAGAATTCAAAGTTTTACTTTCTTGCTCGTATTAATGTAACTTTAGATTGGACAGAATGTTTTTGTGTCTTTGAGACAGAAATGGTGATTTATTACTGTCTTTTTGTTGCATGTGTTGTATGTGTTTCGTATCTTGTTGCATTGCTTTACATTTACATTCACATTACATTCTTTTTACCTGTTCCGTACACAATACGAAAGTTAATATGTCACGACAGTTTGCAGACTTGCTTTTATATTTCCCAAGAGTCACAGGTCACAATCAACTACAGAGTTACACTTATTGTCAGCAGATAGAAAACTATTACTACTGCTGTTGTAAGTTGTAATAAACAAAAGTTCATTCGTCCTGCTCCGCTGATTCATGTGCGCATAATTACCATTGCAAAGTATGCAAAGTGAGATGTTCACGTAAAGAAAGTCAAACTTTTGGTTTAGCAGGAGCAAAAGTTAAGCACTTCTGCGAAACTTGTTTAATATTGTCAAACGAGTAACGCTGTGTTAACACTCTCGCTGAAAAGTAAGAGAAGGAACCGATTTGAAAAGCGCAGTAAAGTAATTCCGTTTGTTCTTGAGCCTGAATGTTCATTACTCTTTCGTAAGTGTATTAAGAAGAGTGTAATATTATTATATGAACCTATGTTGGTAAACGTATGGTAAGTAATAATTAGATGTTTTTGCTGAACACCAACATGTGCAGACTTCTGTATTAAATAGTATTCTATTTTTAGATCGGAAATCGGGATATGATGATGACTAGGATGCGGAGAGAGAAATTTTAAGGCAGGAATTTCCTGCAGTGAACCGGGGAACCTTCCCATCCTGCCCTTGCAGTAATTCGTGTTGATTCTTCTACTATTTCTTTACCTTCTCTCGTCCGTCTGATTTTTCACTCATTTTCAATTAGTATGGTGTGTGTGTTGATTCTTTGCGATGTGAACGTGAACCGTATAACATAGTAGTGAGGAAATTAACTATCCCATTGTTTCAAGCCCTGGCCAGACTTCTGTGCATACACCTTATTGATTTTGGTCCACAACGGTTACCACCTTCCCTCTGAAATGAGTAAGACGCATTAAAACTTATTCTGATACTTTTACTACTTAACCTTAACTTACCTAAGAATTGTAGTTTATTGCACCATTCTTTGTTCTGTTCTGTTTCTGTCTGTCTCCTGCTATTTTCTTCTTTATGTTTAGAACACACGTACATTCAATCCATGTTAATGATTTAAGCATGCATTTACTTTCCAGTTCTTTGGCTGTGTATGTTATTTAACTTATATATTACTATGATTAAATGTGATTAACGAAGTAGCCATTTACACAGTAAATACAATTTATTTAGTGATACTACTGAAATTTGTTTGATTCCGAATGTTTGCCGTAAATTTTAATGGCGTGATAAAGTTAACGTCAAATGTTGGTGAAACAAAGCTTAAAGAGTCTTGGAGACTTGCCAATGAGAGTCTTGAGGATCAGATGTAATTACTGAGGTTATAAGAGTCGGGTTCTGTAGAATGCTTAATTGCTAACTTAGAATTCGTTGAACTGGACCATATTGTTCTTAGATATCAGTCTAGTGTGCTAAAGAAAGGTTTCACTTTACGTTTAACATTTAACGTCTCTACTACTTTCAGATCCAGCACATCATCATCACCCGGGAGTTTCTCTTGGTCCATTACCTATCGGAATGGTGGCGGCCCAATGTGCAGGTATGCTTTGTGAGTATACCATACGATACGATCAACATAAAAAATGAGATTTTTGTTCATGCGTTATGTACAGAATTGCAGATCAGTCAAGCTCCATTAATGTATTTTATGATCGATTATTTACTTACAACAGTAGGCGGACCGGTAGGCATCGGGATAGGAGTACCAATCATGACCACAACCTCGATTGTTCCGCAGCAACCTCCGCAGCAGAAGAAAATGGTTTCTCCGGATTCATCAGATGATAAAGATAAATGCCTAGGTCATGGATTAAATCACAGACCGCCTTCGCCTATTTCCCCTCAGACAGCTCACGGTCCATCTCCAAATCATTTGAACTGGTCAAATCCTATCTTACCCAATATGCCTGGAATTGGATATCCAGTCATGGGAATGGGAATTCCTCCTCCTTTGATTGAACCAAATATGCTATACGGAATCATTAGCGCCGCAAATGGACAGGAACTAAACATCGCACGTGGACATCCTATTGTTAATGTTCCGAATCCTCCTTCAAATAATCCTTCATTATCTATTCCAACAATCCCCAATACCACGGCTCCCACAGCGGGGTCACCAGGCATGGGTGTTGGAGTTCCTACTGCACCAGCTATTCACAATTCCTCACAGCCTCAACAAACTAAAGAAATAATTCATTGTAAATCTTGCACCTTGTTCCCACCTAATCCTTCCGCACCTCCTCCGACTACAAGAGAGATACCTCCGGGTTGCCGAACAGTTTTTGTTGGAGGATTGCCAGAAAACGTAACTGATGAAATAATCCGAGAAATTTTCGAAAGATGTGGAGAAATTACGACTATTCGCATGAGCAAGAAAAACTTTTGCCATATACGCTTTGAACTTGATTCATACGTTGAACATGCTATTTATCTGTCAGGGTATCGCGTACGTATTGGTAGTAATAGCGATGCTGCTAATATTGGAAGACTGCACGTAGATTATGCTCAAGCTAGAGATGACCTTTATGAATGGGAATGTCGGCAAAGACAATTAATGAGAGAACAGAGGCATCGTGTGCGGATTGAACAAGAGAGACTCTTACCACCAAGTCCTCCTCCTGTTGTTCATTATTCAGAGCATGAAGCTTTAAATGTTGCTGAAAAACTTAAAGGTCAGTTTGTATGTCATGAATATGCAAATTGCTGAAAAATGCAAAATGTTTTCTCTTAGAAATACGTACTTTCTCTCACAAGGGAGTCATGAATATGAATGTTTGTTTTGATAGATGAAAGTTTTATTAAAGCCGTCCAAGTTTTAATTACATGGTTAGAAAGGGGAGATTGTATTAAACGAAATGCCAACACATTCTATTCAATGATTCAATCAACGAACTCACATGTTCGAAGACTGCTCAGTGAAAAATCTCAGTATGAAGAAGAATTGCAAAGAGCCAAGGAATTAATACGCCAGCGAATGCAAGGCCTGCTAATGCAATGTAATTATTATAAACGCTTCATTTTCCATGCTATATGAATATAATACCCTTTATCAAAGAAAAGTATTTTAGAGTGATAATAATATGCATTAATATATGTAGTCAGCCAAATCGAGAAAGTATTCGTGGCAGCCTGCCATAAAAAAGTTTGGGATCATTTTACAAAGGCGCAAAGAAAGAACATTGACAACTGGAGAAAGCAAGCAGCGGTTAGTAAACTTAATACACACGTATCTAATTACATCGTTTCATGCCTCGTTAAACCAAATGTCAGCAACTTCGCTCTTTAATTCTTGACTTAAATGGTTTACCAGGAAATTAAAAATATACAACTCGAGGAAGCTTTAAATGAAAGAACTGACGAAGAAATGGATCTGTCAGATGTTGATTCTGAAACAGATAATAATTCTTCGCCTTCTGCGAAAAAGATGCGGCTTGATGACAACAAAACAGTCAGCCAACTAAAGGTAAGCGCACATAACCCCGAAAACCTACTTTATTCTTAAAACTAAAAGAGAGAATGATAAATTTCTACTTAATTAAATTGCATTAATTATTTTCAGGAGGATAATGATGCGTTGCGATGTCAGTTGGAGGCATCGAAAAATGAAGTAGACCTGATTAAAGCTGACTTAAAGACTGAACTTGAGATGAAAGATCAACAACTTCGTATTTTACAACAGGTTTATTTGCAATTGATCACTCAATCTTTATGTACTTACATAAACTTTATATATAATTTGAATTTTTGCAGCAACTGAATGAAAATGGGAGATCTCTATTTCAAAACATGCAAAATGGTGATAAATCACCCTCTGAAAATCTCAATTCAACAAGCTCAAAAGGCAATTCTAATAAGGGAGTTGTTACAAAATATTCGTTAACTAATGGAGAAGTTTCAGGAAAGGTTAAAGAAACTGTTGACAACTGTGACAGCAGTAGTAGCGTTCACGCTATGCAAAACAATCAAGTTGTGATAGAACAGGGAGGGGCGGATGAACTTAAAATAAATGAAAGCGAAGCCCGATTAATTGGAGTTATATCTACATTTCTCCATGTTCATCCTTTTGGTGCTAGTCTTGACTACATTTGGTCATATGCACAGAAAATAACGCCAACTGTTCGTCCCAATCAACTAGAAGCTTTACTGTACAAGTTCCCAACTCTCTTCAAGCAAGAATTATCAGGAGTTGGAGCTACTTTGGAAAGAAAGTGGATGTTTGTAGGTTTTTCATAAGTTTTATTTACGTATTCCGTAACAATTTATAGTACCTCTATGTAATTAGTTCCTATTATCACTATACGTTTAACTTAACAAGCCAATTAGTTACTGCAATTTTATTTATCTGCGATAAATAATATTGTACTTTAGTAAACGGGCAATTCAGGAATTTTGATCTATCTCTTATTGTTAATTACATACCTACAATTACCTACATTAATTAGTAACTCCAAACCAATTTTAAACTTAAATGGAAACATGGGAGTTAGAAGGAATGTTTTGTGAATTGAAATTGTGAGGCTAAACTGCTAACGTTTACAAAACTTAAATTGTATCGCAGTTAAGCTTTATAGTTATTATTGTACTTAGAGTATTCTCGATTACTGTATTGTGCTGCAAAGGAGAAAGAAAATGTACTTTGGCTATGAATGTACTTTGTTAGCTGTGGTATTTAATAAGTAGGAAATGTGTACGCAGCTTGTATTTTGGCAGACGATATTTAAGGTTTGTAATATTAATGTATAATGTGTATAACTATTAAGATCAAGGAAAATGTCGAATCTCCTTTTATTTTCAAAATCTGTGCTTTCTGTTAAAAATGAAATGTGATTTTATGCATTATGCAATACTTAAGCAATGATTATTACGTAAACTACAATTTTTTTACAATACTTGTTACGCAATACTTTCTTTCGTATATGATATTGTCAAATTGTCATTGTCACTATACGTAGTTAACATAACACTTAAACATGAGTAAGTAACTAGGAATTTGTGCTGAACGCGGACTGTTGAATTATTATTAGTTATAGTGCCAGTGTTGTATACAGGTAGTCGTTTTATTTACATCGGCAACGTTGATTGCGAATTATGACAATTATTGTAATGTGATCTCTGTTCTTTATTTAGCTGTGAATGGAGATTTAACATATAAGATACATATACGTGTAAAGCAATTGTTAAAATCTTTTGTGCCATGACCGATGCAGTTCAAATGAATGCCATAACTGAAACATACACAAAATACGAGAACCCAATTAATAAGCATTGCAATTATGCGATATGAGATTCTCATACTTACTCAAAAGGTTTCAATCTGTAACATCGACTTAGAAATTATAGAATTTAGAGAGTTTATGTCATCTCGATTCTGAAACTTCATCGCTTGTCTATAAATGATGTTCAAAATTACCTTAAAGGTTTACTAACAATAAGTAATACTAAAGATACGTCGGTGTGAATTCACCATTCATTCAAGTACAATCGGAAAATGTTCATCACATTCATCATGTTAATTAGTACTTACGTAATACTAGTTAGCAAATATTATACATAGCTACATTGACGATGCGATCAAGTTACCTCAATCCACAATATCTACTTAAAATAGTCTAGTTATGTTACAAAATCATATAGTAATGTTCGTAAGCTTTAATCAGGTAGGATACACAGGAACACAACACGTTTGAATAAAATGGTTTACTGTGTAAGTACAAGTGTGTATAAAATACAAAATGTGTCAAATCCTTATTTCATGCTTACAATGTTTCTTAGAAGACCATTTTTCAATTTTCATGATTTTGGTAGCTCAGATATTTCATAACGCTGGGTGCAGGAATGGTCAGGCTACATTTGATATCTGGAGGCATGTTAGAAATGTCGCAAGCGATTTGATGCAGCTTAACAATCATCATTTTGAATCGTCCTTTAAGATATTCCATCTCCTCGTCGTTTTCAGCCTTTTGAAATAGAAAACAGCAACAAAAATGTATGAAAAGAGATGCATAATTATAATATGTGTTTAAAAATTAATTGTGTACAAAGATTTTAATTAATACCTTACCTCGCTTAAGTCTTTAGCTGTTAAAGACACCTTGACGATTATATCCCTGAGGAAATTTACTTCAGTTTGTAATGATATGTCTACTGGAGCAACCATATTTACATGATCGTATTCTACCATCTCTTGGCCAGCGGCTTTGTCCAAAATCATATTTTCTTTAACTAAACACTTTGAATGTTCAATTTTTAAACTTGTTAATTCCTCTTCCAAATCCTCCAGCGGTTTCATTTGCATTTCCATCCAAAGTTGTCTTTGAATTAGGTCTTGAACGACTTCTTTGTACTGATTACACTTTTTGTGAACCAGGGAATTTTCCTCTTCAACAACTTCTATGGTCATACGCTTTTCCCGAATTGTAGTATTGAGAGACTCAATTTTTCCCCTCAGTTTTATGTTCTCTTTTGCCATTTCTTCTAACTAACATCAATCAATACACCAAAATGTGAATCAAAAGTTTTGTTAGGGTGTGCATTGCATATCTGTAGTTAAGATAAACTGAAACTATAGAATAATTTTTGGATAACTACCTCATTCTGTAATCGAATATTGGAATTTATAGCTGATTTTACGGTTGCGGTCAAGCACAGTTTTCCAGCCTGTTGGACATTTTCTGCCATTCTCGTCAGGATGTCAACTGAGTCTCGCTTCAGTTTTTCTCTGTATATTATTAACTTAGTGTCAAGTTCGTCATATTTGTCTTTGAATGTTTTTCGCTCTTCTTGCAATGTGTCTACCAATTCATTTTTCTCGGCTGTTAAATTTTCTTTCTGAATTCGAAATTCTTCCAAAGCAGTTAGCTTAGCCCCTTCATTCATAAACGACATAAATTAAATTTAAACATAGCCATTCAATACACATGCTGTGTAATATAAAGTATACCTATACTAAATGACAAGGTCTCAAGTAATAATAATCTTAAGACTTTTACAACCTCGGAGAATGTTATGTGAATTCATCTTTTGTGACACAAAAGATGAATTCACATAATGTCTCAAGTCTCAAGACTCATGTTTTTTGTAATGTTATTTCATGTAGAATCCATTACTGTAACTTTCATGAATTTTATTTAATATCAATACCACAGTGCGGACAGTTTCATTGTTCATCAATACTGAAAAACATAAATCTTAAACTTTTCTTAAAATATCATAACTTCCTTTGACACTAGGAATGCGACTTTTCGTTCTGTTCAAAAACACAAGTCGCACCTAATACTATCCTCGGATAATTTATGTTTTCAACTGCATACAATTTTTTCTTACATAATTCGCTGTCGTATGCATATCTAAGATTTATGGATTTAACCAAGAAGAGTCGCTTGTGGAATATTATTACCATACCAAGTTCAAGGATATTTTTTTCCAGTTTGGTTTTCATTTCCTCAAACAGTTGGTCTTTCTCCAATAAACGTTGTTCGAATTCCTTAGCATCTTCAACTCTTGCCTACAGAAACAACTTCACTGATTATTGTAACTTGTTGTAGCAATACTACAGTAAAAGCATGAAAGAAAGATGAGACGAGAAACCAATCTTCGTACGATCAAATTACAAATAGCCATTTAATTTACCTGCGTTACACCGTAAAGCCTATCTTCCAACTCCTTTACATTGGTTTTTTCTTCTGTCCATGATCTTTGTAAATGGGTCACTAAATCTTCTTTTTCCTGTTTGGTATCATCCAGTTGAACTTTGAAGACTTCATTCTGACTCTCCAAAATGTCGCATTTTTGGGTTAATCTGTGTAATTAAGCTCATTAATTAGTTGTGCTCACATTCAGAAGCTGTAGTACCCTAATGGAAACGAAACTTAAGGACAAAGATATGTACATGATCAACATAACCTATATCAAATACCCAATGACTACCGTCTGCATTCACATGAAGTTTTTATATGAATAGAGCGTGATTTGAATGTTAAAAATCAAAAGTATGGGTAAGCAGGAAAAGGTAACTCGATGTACGGTATTAGGTCAGGGTACGTCACACACATTGACTGCATTCGCAACTACTACAAAATATAATTCATGTATGCAAAAAAACTCATTGTATGTGTAATTGATATCCAGAAAACGTTCTGGGTACTATTCCGACTAAGGTAAGTAAGTCAACGATTATGATACAGGAAAAATGTACACATACCCTTAGAGCATTTTTAATTTTCACCAAATCGAAGCATGTTACCCATACGCTCATGAACGTTTCAATATTCCATGGACATTGCTACTCTTAATAATTATTTATCCAAAGAGAAAAGTTGGTCACAATTGACAAAAAGTGATATGTCAACTATTAAATGGCTACCCTAATAATCTTCTACGTAAATGAATTATATTTTAACACAAGTGATAGATAATAAAATAATTATACTTGCTTCATCCTTGATATGTGTGTACATTAGAAAATACTTACTACTTATGTACACAATATTAGTTTGGAATGTATGCATTTATATACTAATACTAGTTCATACAGAACGATTATACTGCATGATAATTTTCGTTGCGATCAGTAAGAATTACACTAATTATGTTTGCACAAGAGTTATGTAATTTGAATATCTATTTAAAGCAATATTATATACAATCATTTACTAAAGCTTTTACTTGCATTAATATAATTGCATATTCTTACCCATACACTTTACATCACATACTTTATTTATACGTGATGTCGTATGTAGACTGTTGTTAACCTCACTTTATTATATAATAATATTTTTATATAGGACAGGTTTATGACTTGGGAATTATGGACTAGTGGTTTAGTTAATTATACGCATGAATGTGAAAAATTGAAGGGAATTCGGTCACAGTTATATAATACAGCCACCCCAAACACGCACACCAGCTAGACTGCTTATGTTTGTGCAACATTCATATTTTCTCAATTAATATAAATTGTCCATGCATTGAACGGGAAAGAAAGCAAAGAAAGTGCTTGATGTCATAATAATCTATCATTTACGTTCAAAACTATCACTACAGTATATTTATGACATTTGCAATCTTATATATTAGATATAAATGTATACATGAACAACAAGAACTATAGTACGACTACAATATACTACTAGCACTACAATACAATTAATGAGTTAAATATTGATGTAGGTAATTCATGTTATGTATGCAGCAGCTTTACCCTAGATTTAGATTTTCCAACTCTTTCACTCTCAATTCCAGTGCAACTTTTAAAAATTCTGCTTCATCCTCTTCTTCTTGCTGGACTAGTTTCATAAGATCTGCTTTATCCTTTTTCTTACTTTTTTTCGGTGATTTACCCATTTTACCTCACTGAAAAAAGAAATCACCCTGTAGGTTTAATGACAAATATGATACACTTATCTTCTTAATTTGACGCTTTTTTACCGTATTATTCAATCCAATAAAATTTTGTAAGTTTGATCGATATAGGTAGGCATTTTCCCCACCCATGATCATAATCATAAGCCCAAAGACCATCTATTAGTAGTCCATTATTTAGTATTCTACTAACTTATATTACAGGATTAGTGTTCTACTAATCCTACATAAACATCCTACACAAAGAAGACTAAACTCATCAATAAATGCTTCGGTGTATTTACTGTTTACATAATCGATTATTTTGTATCAACCTAACAAACCAAGTTAGATTAGCAACTATGTTTCGTGGACTAGTTACAAATATACACAATGAATAAAGTATGATTGTATATTTGTATACATCTGACTAACTATTTTTTTCTGCAGCTGAGCAGCATAGACACACACACAAAGCCTTACAAAGAAGTGAACATAAAAATTCATACATGTACATACATATTTCCAAACTTTCAATCCGATAATCAAGGTGAAAGCTTTTTATTGATTGAGACCTTAAATATTATGTAGCACAAATTGAAAATGAATAAAGAGATTGGATTTCCTGATATAAATTAAATGCAAACGTAAATTAATAATTTACGATAATAAAACCCAATCCATTGAGAACAACAGAGTACATCTGTAAAGATGAGACAAAACGACCTCCACTATAGCGAACAACTCGAATACTACAACTACAAACATAAATACTACGTTGTTGTTGTTCGACTAGAGTTGTAAGGCGAGTCCAAAGGATACATGTAAAAGGGTAAGGAAGGGACAACGTGTACACAATGAAGAAGTATAAAGCTAAAGCTACAACTTCACATACAGCTCTTCTCCTTAGTCAGTGCAGTGAGTCACAGAGTCCGTTTACAAGGGACAGACACAGACAGACAACTTATATGCAAGTATATTTTTTAGAGTAGTAAACCAGCAGTGTAGGTATACCTACATTATATTATTCATTTTCCAAATCATTTTCATCCTCATCCCCTTAACTTGTGAATTAGGATTTTATGCAATGGTAAGTCACAATGATGTATACCTACCATGTTTTGGAATTATTTTTTTATAACCAAAAATTCTACATAATATTACTTCCTAACCGAATCAAGGTTAAAGAAGGTAAATCTATAGTATGTCTATCACCCTATCCCCGAATATTACCTTTAAAGACATATACAAGCCCTATGTATACAAACCCTATGTATACAAACCCTATGTACAAACCCTATGTATACAAACCCTATGTACAAACCCTATGTATACAAACCCTATGTACAAACCCTGTATACAAACCCTATGTACAAACCCTGTATACAAACCCTATGTACAAACCCTATGTAAGTTAAGGGGCGAAGTTTTACCAGAAATGAATTAAATTGGTTCAACTTTATCAAAAGACATGGAATTGTTTTGTATACGTATTAAGTGTCTGTTGAAATTATTAAAGAGATAATATGGAAAAGGAGTTCGTTTTGCTAAAGAGTCGGGTAAAATCCCAGTTTTAGAGTCAAGTTTCCATCTCTACTTCGTATAGAAAGCATAGGCAGCAGATTCAAACCCGTATAGTATGTGAAGCTAAAGGCGAAGTTAAAGCTAAAGCTATGCAGCAGTTACGTTTATGTGAGGTTTACATCTGACACACAGTTCACACTCTTAGAAACGTATTATAGCACATACATACATCGCACACCTCACACGTCTGTCCACGTAATCATATACAACGAATATCGAAAAACCAAGCAGCAAAGCAATGGTAAAAGAGCCTATAAAATAGGTCACACACCTTTCTGTGTATAAAATCGGGGACTCTTCGGGGGACATTGGTGGTGTACTCGCGTTCAATGGTGAACGAAATGTTTCCTCACGTGAGAGCCTGAGGATCTGCAAAAGCTTAACTTGGCATTATTCCCTGTAGGTTGGGGATTCTTCCGCAACGTTGTAGAAATTCTTCGAGTTGGACGTTGGTTGTAAGTGGTGAATTGGGGTGACGTGTTGGTTGCTGAACGCGTAGTCCACCAGGGTTTTCAACGGAGGGGTCGTATAGATCTGCGCACAATCATGTAAGGCAGGTACTTGTAGAGAGTGACTTGACTTGACTATATGAAGGGGAAGCAATGGCCAAGAAAAGTAAAGGCAGACAAGAGCTGATGCGGAAAATGGCTTCAGCAAAGTTTTTAGAAGAAGCTCTCAGTACAGATGTAGACGAATCGGCGGTGAGTGCTATAGTGGGCTCCTTGGAGACTCAACTCACGGACGACCCCTTCAAAAACAATCATTCATAATAGTGCCCAGTTCGCCCAATTGTCTGGAAATTATCGGGTCAAATGGACAGAAAAATTGATCAAGTTTTGACCACGAAATGTGAAGTTGCGTGTAGGCTGTGTTTTGGCGGAGACGACTGAATTTGTAAGAGAGCGTCGTTAACAGCACTTTATAAATAACAAAGCAACAGAAATATAATATTAATGTCTGTGTAGGTCCGGACAAACTATTTAAATAGTGAGTGAAAAATCTACAAATATGCCAAGTACTGCGGCGACTGCCAATTCGCCGTCGCCACTGTTAAACAATAACAATAATAGCCCATCCTCTGGAGTAATAAGTCCTGCACTACTTCAGGCGGGAGGATTGCCTGCTAGTGGTTATTTATCTTCTTCTGCTGGTACCGTTGTGACTACCGCTGGAATATTACCCAACAACAACATCGTTCCTGTGAAACCCTCCGTGGTCGTGCAACCGAATATTGTGACCTCGGCGTCAACATTGCCGAATGGTGTAATCACTAATAATTCTGGTTCGTATCTTCAATTTAGTTTGGGCAGTTTAGTGAACGGAAGTGGGAGTCCCTCCATCATCGCATCTCCTCAGCAACAACAAGCACGTGTGATAACTCAAGCGCCAATTGCTAACCCGGTCAGCTTATTTTCTACGACTTCGGCAGGAGCTCACCATAATATACAACATACTCATCCGACGACACATTTAGTCAGTTCCACCAATAGTACTAGTAATGTTATAACTAATAATTTAAGTAGTGGATTTTCTAGTTTTACTAACTCCAATCATGGTTCACCTATAAATAGTGGAATTTCCAATGCCACTCCAACAACCAAATCGACTTTAATTTCTGGTTTAAGTGGCACTGGCAATACCGTGTCACCTCAAGTGACGGCAATGACAATTAATGTAAACAGCGGGACAGCAAACAATTCTGGTGCTGGAACAGGAGTGGGTGTCAGTCAAAATCAAACCGTTGTGTTAACAAAGCCTCCTCAGGGGGGAATGGCTATGACGATGGCTCCGACGCACACAACAGTAGTAACTTCCGGTTCCTCAATTCCTGGACAACAGCCCACGATAATCAATGCTGCCGGTGGTATTCAAATTGTCAATATGAATGCCATGAGAGCTGCTGCCATGCATGCCGGGAGTCCCCAAGTAGGCGGTGGACAGTTGGGTCCGAAAACCTTAGCCCCTAGGATGATTTTAAATTCACAGGTTCTTGCAGGTGCCCGACCCGGACAACCTGGAGTAAGTTTCAATTGCAATTCTATGTATAAACCTAATATCTAATCTTGTACTGTTCTATTCCATCATCATCACTTGTATCTTGATCTTTAACTGTCTTCCTTCTTTTAATGATTGTTCATATGGATTTAAACGTCTTATTTCCATGTTTTGTTGATTGTGCTGGTCCTGGTCTGGTGTGTTCCTCCTGAGTTGTAGTTTCTGGTTATAGATCGTTATGTTCTTTAGAATTCAATATACACCTTCACAGTACTCTGAATGCCACAGTAGTGTCTAAAACACAAAGGCAGTCTTATATCCACTTTCACTGGCTCGTTAATGTCATACTACAATATTTCGTAGGTATGTATTATGTAAATATAGTTCAAACATTCTTGTCTGCCTGTGCAGACCTTCACTGTTAGCAGTACCTACTTTTCTTCGTGTGTTTACTGGAAAGCAAATAATACTAACCGTACTTTACAGTTCCAGTTCACGTAACATGACACTGATGGTGATGACACTCATTCTCTATCAGTCTGTTTTTTGTTGTGTTGTTACATGAAACTTCTAAAGCTAAAGCCCATACGAATAATTATTATTCAAATATTCAACATCCTATACCTATATGTTAGATTACACTTTATCAAAGCACATGGTAGATATTTTCTTGTCCCAGTAGCAGTACAAGTATTATAAGTGGTTCCACGCTTTCGTTTATACGGGATATTATGCATGATCGATTGGGCTTGCAGAGCTAACTAAAACAAATGCAATGCAAAAGCAAATTAGATTTTAAAACTTACTATGATTTTTTACAATAAATTACTACAATCAATTTTGTTAAATAACTGACGTAAGCAGTAAATTATACACTACACTGCATGTTATTGTTAAAACTATCTTTTTATATACTTAAGTAAATAAAATACTAAATAAATGTGTACACAAAAAAGGAAATAAGAAATTCTTCAAAGACAGTGTAGACAGATACAAAGTAAAAGCACTTACTTACAGAACAAAAATTAATTTTCTTTAAACATTGAATCGAATACGTTATTTATTTCTACAATGAATCGCTACACATAATCTAGTATTCAGTAATTGATTCATCCAGTATTAAATTGCGTTTCGTGTCATTTCAAACAAACTGTGTAGTTTTTGTAGTAAAAAATATATTATTTGATATCTGTTACACTACTAAAATAATTACTTTCACTTAAAAATTAATAGAAGTACTTATGGTTTCTTTCTGAACTATGATAGGTTCACGATCACGATTGTCAGTCAGAGTTTTCTGAATTTCTTGTGAAAAGTTGTAAACATGAGTCTAATAAATGTGTCGATGATGATTACGACGGTGATAAGACCCAGAATAGTCCAACAGTCAACAAAAATGAAAGTCACGATAAGAAGGCCAATCAGGATGAAAAGGATAATGATAATGTGCTTCTTGAATCCTCCGACAATGACCCAAAGTCAGTACCTGCTGATTTACCTGTTCCTTTACCAGATTTACCAGAAACACCCGTTCCTAAATCATTAGATGTACAATCAGGCACTAATGTGACTGCAACTAATTCTGCTAAAGTTGTACCTGTCGACAATAAAGAGTCGCATACAAATTCGGTTGTACAACAAGATACTTCTGAACAATCTCCTACTTTCCCCCCTGATTATGACCCTGAAATTGAAATAGTATATTTAAAATCCGTTACGGTTACTGGTAGTGAAAATTGTGTTCAGAGAAAGTCAAAAGAAAGCGAACCAGATAAAGGTGTTATTCCTATACATGATGATGATATCGTAGTTAGTGATAGAAAATCTAGTGACAATCCAAAGGTACCTTCTAAAGAATCCAATGATGCTAGAGCAGGTAGTCCAGAAACTAATGATAAACTGTTGTCTCCAAAGCAAGTATACAATCAACAGGTAGAGTCAGAGCCTTTCTCTTCTAGTTGTAATGACAAAGATCATTCAAAGCCAAATCCTAGTTGTGATTCAAGAATAGAGTATCCAAATATCTCAGATTCGGAGTGCAACACTGGCACACCAAAGGAATCTGGGAATTCCATAGTAGCATCTACCTGTTCAACCTCTCATACGGATAATCCGTCTACTTCAACTCGGCCTTCTGCGATTCAACCCACAACTCGTGGAAATTTTGTTGTCGCAGCACCTGTCATTTGCTACTCTCAGACGTCGGCGGGAGCTCCATGTTCCAATCCAAGTTACAGTCAGTCTCAGTCATATCCACGCACAAATCCTCCAAACCATCCTCACATTCGAGCATATCCTCATCAACCAAATACAAATCCGAATCCTGGTGTCAATACAAATTCAAATCCTTACACACAATTACAAGTGAGAGTTCCTCCGATTCATCATCAACCTACTCCGCAAACAAGTCATCAAACTGTACTGCAAAGCCCTACGTACAAAAATGATGGACACAGTCCGGTTTCCAGAGAGTACAAAAATTCTAACCAAAAGTGTTTCACCACTGACGCTCAACTTCACTCGCAATTTTTGCAATACAATCAACATTATCCTATAACTGGTCAATCTCATCCCCCGTCTCAGCCACAGCCATCCGTTTTAACCAGTCCCACTTCCCGTCCACAAACTACCATCCAGCCGCCCCAAGATCCCAGTAAACAGTATTCTCAATCTCAATATTATCCCCACCCTGCCAATGAAGCAGGACATCAACCACAACCACCACATCCCCCAAAACCCCCTCACGTTCCAATTCCTGGCTATAGAATGCCTCAGCCTCAACCTCAACCCCAACAATACCCATATCATCCTCCACCAAACGCAAATCCCCGTGCATTCAATCCTCCTAATCCAGGGCATAACCCAAACCAGCAAAGTAATCAACAGATTTCCCCTGATTGTGTTTATTCTTCCCAGGTTCGGCCAAATTATGGTGGTAGCGGTGGTGGTAATCAAAATCAAGCGTACGGTCATAGTCAAGTCCCTCCATATCCTCCCCAGTCAAACCCAGCTGCTTCAACAGTAAGATCTCATGCAACACATCCTACGTATGATCTTCATAATTCATACTCTCAACATCAGGCTCATCAATTGCCAGCACCAGTACCGAATCGGCCTATAACTTCGAGTCAGTTACCATCTCCAACATCCTACAACCCTCAGTCTGCATGGATGTCAATTGCTCAATCACCACCAAATAAACATCCAAGTGTTAATCAAACTCCAATGCGAAGTCCTCGAGAAACTTCTCCGGGTAGAGCACCAGGGCCACAGCAGCCAATGCTAGGACCCCAGTATAATCAGCGATTTTTCCCTCCACATACTCCGCAGCAACAGCAACATTATATTTCGCAATCTCAATCTCGTCCACAACTTTCACCAACGGCAATTAGTCGTAGTAGACCGTATCCTGCTCCTGTTCCTTATGGACAGCATGGAGTAATTAGCCAAAATACTACTCACGGTAATCCGCAAAGAGCTGTAGTGCCAGGAGGACCACCACGGCCTACCGCAATATATCCTCCTCAAGTGCCTCAATATCACAGTTCAAATGTAAATAACAGTCCAACTCACAGTCAGTCAGTAATCCGTCCGGTTATGCAAAATGTATCTGGAAGTACCAGTAGTCATTCGACGAGTGCAAACGTTGCCAGTTATTCTCAACAGTATAATAAAAATGAGCATAGGGATCCGAATGGGCCAAATCCGATTCCTAATCAGAGTCAGTATTATCATACATACAATCAGTCAAATAGTGGTGGTAGTACTAATAATTCAGCAGGCTCTTCTGCAGAAGTTGGCCCGTGTAGTTCTAATCCAATAGTTTGTAGAGTAACGCCACAACGGTTTCATAATTATGAGCAGGGACAGAGACAGGTAGGAGGTAATGGTTCAGGGTCGGGAAATTATTCTATTCCAGCTCCAGTGGCTGCTTACAGCAATAATTCTAGTAGTGGTTGTGTTAGGGGTGAAAGTGGTGAAAGTTTTTTCGTTCAGCCACCAGTGCCTCATACGTATAGTTCTTGTGCTCAGAATCCTTCCCGTCCCAATCCCACCCTTTCCTCTCCTCAAGAGCGCATTGTTCATTCAATGAGAGGGAGACCAGGACCTTTTGAGGGAGACGGGTACGAACAATCATTCGAGTCGTATGTCGGGTTCGGGTCAAGTTGCCAGTACGATGAATCGATGAAGAGAATGAGGACGGTACGTATTTTAAAGTTTTTGGAGACTAATGGATGTGCTTTGTATGTGTTGTGCAGCAAATCACTCTGCAAGCTTTGCCGGGGCTTCCGCCAGGGGCACAGGGTCATCATCTCCTCGTGAAGACGGAGAATGGGCAATACCAACTTCTGAGAGTTGGAATGCCGGCACCGACACCCACTGCCGCAACTGGCACTCCTGTTGTCCCTAATACCACTGCGACTTCCACGTCCATGTCCAACGCACCGCAGCTATCCTCCCCATCCTCCTCTTTGATATCAACTCAGTCCAGCTCCTCGAACCATTTGACTCCCTCCTTAGTCCCCTCCTCCGTCTCCACCCTGTCTAGTTCTAGCCATCAGTTGACCTCTTCGTCTCTAATATCTTCGTCTAATATATCGACCTCCGCTACGAGTCATGGTATTGTAAACACGATCAGCTCGGCTAGTAGTGGTGGTGCTACATCTCCTCTTACATTGACTCCACATATCAGTCGTCAACAGCAATCGATAGTCAATCCGGTTGCTGCCACAACTGTTGTCGTGTCAACTTCCGGAATCACTCCTTCCATCATAACCAATGCGAGTATGAATAATACGAGACTTATCGCTTCCTCGAACTCTTCTCACACTTCCATCCCTAGTAACCCTACACTGTCCGGAAGTCCTAATACCACAACTACGTATCGACTTCAAAATGTTCCATCAGTCCCGCCCACTACTGCTACTACTACTACCAGCAATGTCGTAAGTGCAGAAAATTCTTCATTTCTTCAACTTCTTCATGAGTTTGGTCAGTGACTCATTGACCAGGAATGAGATGTTAATAGTTGTCATGAAAGATAACCAACCATCATCACCTCAGGAGTCCACGACGTTTTTGTGCATTTGGGCGATGCTAATTCTATGACGTTGTTCTTTTTATTTTGGTTTGAATTGAACTTTTTGGTTGGTTATAACTTTGATTGGGATGGGATTGAGTTTGTTTTACGGGTTTTCGTTTGTATGCAGTTTGATTTGAAAACTCGTGTTTTATACTACCAACACCTGCTCGTTCTGAGGAGCTTTAACTTCTTTTCATCTCTGTGTGTACAACTCTCTTTATACTAATTTGAGAGAATTATTAATCTCATCAGTTGAAATTGCAACGGAATCCGTCGAATCTTCCTTTGATGCTTCTTCACCCGATTTGTGTTGTCTGCCTTGAGTGTTGCTTTCGATGTTGCATGCATATATTTCAGCTGTTTATTACAATACATTAATTCGTCATCATTTGTCCACGTTTTCGTTTCTTTGTCTCATGTCTCTGTGTCTTGTTTGTCTTTGTTTATTTTCGTTTTGTTGTTCGCTGTCCTTTAACAATTAGATTAGTGTCGTAGACTCGTAGTTGTTTGTTATGTGATTTGTGCGTTTGGAATGAACTTTCGAATGGAATGATGTGATGTGGAATGAATCTGTTTATTAATAGATCTCAGTTGACTTTAGGAAAATTCAATAATATATTTAACTCTAGTCAAAGACCATTGTTTTTGGTGGAATCCAATAATCCAACTTGCATTTGCATCCAATTCAATTAACAAGCAAACGTTTGATAATTATGTACCTATATATATACTATATACCTCTTGATTTCATCCAGTGCGATTTTTCATTATCCTACTTGCGAATGCGATGCGATACCTTTAAAATACTTTTACTGTGATCGTTGTATGTTATTTAGCTGAATCTTTAATATTTAATCCGGAAATGAAACCACGTGTGGTTCTGCATTCTGAACTATTGAACTTTATTTAATATCACATACCTATTCTTATTTGAATAATTTTGGACTGAAATTTTCTTTTCTTTTAAATAATTTAATTTGATAATATGCATATCATAATGCATGGCGATTTTAGCGATGATATTATAAAATAATACTATAATTTATACAAGCGATATATTTTGCTGGGTTGATGTTTTTGCTGCTGTTGTTGTCTGATGTCTATGTATGTGAAAGCACGTAAAACTCACTCAACTCATCCACCAAAAGCGTATGTTTTTAATTTATTGGGAACTGTACTTTACTGTGGTAGTAAAAACTAAAAGACAAGATTTAATTAAATTCGGACGTAGAAAAATTATTAACAATAAAAAATTTCCAGTCCATTTAGTAATTAATGTAATCAGGGTACTCTTGTGATAGGTGATGTGATAGGTAGAGATAGATTGCATGAAAGTGATATACGCGTTGATTAATTTTATGATTTTGTCGTTTTTCAAAAATATAATTTTCATTCTGATGGTTGACGTTGTTGTTGTTTTGGATGGGACCCAGCAGAGTGGTGTGGGGATGAATACTCCAATGTCAATGCAGCCTCAGCTGGCTCATCCTCAAGCTCCACAAGCCTCAGCTCCTTCCGCGCCCAGCAATGCCAATACCGCAACTGCTAATTCCGTTAGCCAGGTAGTCATCATCAGAATTATTTTTAATTGTAACCCTACCTATATATATATTATTTCATTTTTATCATTTATGTATTTGTATGAACTGTATTGATAAAAATCAGTGTTTAGTGAGTTATAGGATTCAAGGTGTAATTAACGAAGAAAAGAAGTATGTATGGAGAGTATTTTAAATCAAGTTTTATCAGTTATTAATAATTAATGGGAAGGGGTGGGAATTGTATTGTACTACTAAAGAAGAAGTTTAGGGAAGAAAATTAATCTATTAAATGTTATGCAAGTATATAAAACGTATGTAGACAGTGACAGGGTAGTTTAGGATTGTTTTGTTTGAATTAAGACTTAAATTGTATTTTTGATGTGTATTAGATGTCAGCAGAGACTGCAAAAATAAAGTGCAAAAATTTCCTCTCTTTCCTTCTGGAGTTATCGGCCAAACAAAATCAGCAAGTTGCACGAAATGTTAAATCTCTCATCCAAGGATTAGTAGACGGCAAAGTTAATGCAGAAGATTTCTCAGATCGTCTGCAAAAGGAAGTTAATTCGCAGCCTCAACCGTGCCTTGTTGGTTTTCTTAAGGTATGTACCGAATTTTAGTAGTTATTATTATTGTTCTAATTCAGTGGAACATAATATTATCTAATCGTGGATATTATAGACCATTTGTATTTAAATTAGAATGAAAAAGTGTAGATTAATAATTAATGTGGGTTTACGGTTTAATTGACACAAATATTTATTTTTGTATTACAGAAAAGCTTACCTCATTTACGGCATTCGTTAGCAACAAATGAGCTAAAAATCGATGGGATCAAACCGCCTTCATTGTCATCTGTCGTGCCTGCTGCTCCTGTAACTGCCTTAATTCCACAAAATCAAGTAAGATAATCGAGTCTCTTTCTTGTTGTCATATACTGTTTCAAAAAAGTATAATTCCTGTCAAGGGGATCTCAGATCTGAACTGTATTGTCAGTCACAAACCTCTCAAGTTGACAAAGCATCGGAAAGAAACACTATGCTTTCATAAAATGTACAACTAGTCCTATTAAATGACAATTAAAAAATTGTTACTTACAATGTAGTTATTTTCAATCCGAAATTAAGTTTGATTTATAAACCTCAAATTAGTTCCTTACTTTGCTAATTATTTTAGGTTAGAAATATTTGGACAAGAAATCTGTTTGAAGTAGGAAATAACGATAGACCCCGAAATATCATTACAATATTCTTTGCTATGTATTGGTCCTACTATGTAATTTCTATTCAATGGCAACGTGAGACAAGTTACTTTCACTAAACTTTCTCTTCGCGGTGAAAGTGAAATGAGACCTTTCTCTTTTAGAACGATAAGAAATGGAACAATTAATTCCTCTTTAATTTTCACAGTGTGTGTATTAATAATTTCATTTTTAATTCAAAAATTGAAGGAATGTTAAAATTTTAACACTTCTTTGACTTGTGTAAGTATCGCTACGTGTGTTTTTTAAATGCAGTGAAATTTCGAAGCCTGCAGCTGCTTGAGATATTTACCTGAAATGGGTATAATTATTACGAAGTGATTAATTGCTGCAAGTTTAGATTTTCAAGTGGATTAGTGGTGGCAAATTCAAGTTGACTGAATTAAAAACTGTTTAGGTGTGAAAACATTTTCATAATGTTTGTTTGGATTACACAGATTCGCCCTCCCGCAGCACCAGTGCCGGCAACCCCAGTCCGAATTATTACCCCTGTTAATTCATTATTAAGTACCTCACCGGTGACAACGACTGTTAATACATCAACAAATTCTGCGCCGATTCCCCGCTCAACTGTTGCTGCCGTTCAGCAGAGATTCGCATCGGTAAGAGTAAGCAAAAACATTTTATTTTTCACTTTTATTGCAATTTGTTAAATAGACTGGTTTATTAGATGTTTCATAAATTAATTGTTATATTTTTAGCCTGCGAAAAACAGCTCATCCTCAAAATCCAAGTCCAACTTAGCTAGTAATGTGTCCACAATTTCCTCTCCTGCAGCCGCAACAACTCCGGTTGCCAAAGCTAGTGGACCTGCAACATCTAAGTCTGCCCCTAAAGAAAAAGATAAAAAAGCAACATTCGCCAGTTCTGGGTACAGATGCGATACGGTTAATTTAGGGTAGATCACATTCAATCCCAATCTTTAAAGCCTATTTTGCATTAAAATTCTAAGGATTTAATGTAAAATGGGTGATATCAATTGGAAATGAATTCATGGGTGAAGAAAGTCTCTCATAATTATTGTTTTCACTTATACAGCGGAGATGATGATATTAATGACGTCGCTGCCATGGGAGGTGTTAATTTAGCTGAAGAGACTCAAAAGATTATGGGATCGACAGAATTTGTGGGAACGCAAATTCGGTCTTGTAAGGACGAGATCTTCCTTCAATCCATTCCTCTTCAGACAAAACTCAAAGCTATAGGTAAGCTTGCGTCGGAATTAGGGTTAATTAGCGAAAGTTAAGCTATGCTTTGAAATAATTGTAAATTACTTTTAATCTTTGTTTCTGTAGCTGCAAAGCATGGACTAGAGGAACCCTCACCAGAAGTAGCGGCGATGATATCTCATGCTACAGAAGAACGGTTAAAATATTTACTGGAGAAGCTGTCGGTTATTGCTGAACACCGACTGGATGTGATAAAAGTAATAATTTTGCCCTTCTGTTCCATTTTATTTATTAAGAATTTGTTATTTATTATATCATTTCATACAATGAATAACCATGAATTGATTTTGTGTATTTTCTGCAGATGGATGACAGGTATGAGGTTACGCAAGATGTGAAGGGGCAGCTTAGATTTTTAGAAGAACTTGACAAATTAGAAAGAAAGCGGCACGACGAACAAGAACGAGAGATGATGATGAGAGCTGCCAAGAGTCGATCCAAATCGGAAGACCCAGAGCAAGCGAAACTGAAAGCTAAAGCCAAAGAAGTAATTAATTTTTCGGTGTTCTTTGGCTATTGGAATGAATTGAGAAAAAAATTCTGTAGAGACATTTAATATTCATTACACTGTAATGTTTATAGATGCAAAGGGTTGCAATGGAGGAAATGAGACAAAGAGAAGCCAACCTCACTGCCTTACAAGCCATAGGTCCAAGAAAGAAACCCAAATTAGACACACCATCTGGATCTCAAAGTACAACGTCTCAGGTAACGCTTATCATTCATTCGATTTATATCCGTTTATAAATATACCTAAAACAGTTTATATTGTACCGTAATTTGCTTTCAGTATATTTTTAATTTAAAGATATGTAGTATTATAATTGATGCTCAGTTTTTTAAGAGCTTATCTGCCAACTTTAATTTAGTGTTTTGTACTCCACAAGCGTGAAAAATATGTCATAGAAATATGATCTGCCGGTTTCCAATGTTTTATGTGGTTTTTTTGACATGTGGTTTTGAACAGAATTCCCTGGGCGGCCCTGGTGCTTCTAATAGTCTCAACAGACCTCAGGTGAGTAATAAACTAGCAATAGTGGCTTTTATTGTATTAAGCTACTATTAGAATTATGTGAATTGCATAAAATCGTCTGTACTTTACTTAAAATGCTGCTAAATACAACTGAAAAATGTTAATTTGGATGATTTTCAGATGGGGTTGAGACCAAGGTTAAAAAGAGTCAATCTCAGGGATTTACTATTTCTATTGGAACAAGAAAAGGAAACGATGAGAAGTTCATTTCTGTATAAGCAGTTACTTCTTAAATAAAATCCTGTAAGCAGATAAGAACGGCAATTCCTGTAAAGTACATTAAGAGGCGAACGTGTTAGTTTGATACTGCAATATTGCCTATTAAACTCAAAAATAATACAATAATAAGTTAAAGAACTTGTGCATTGTCTTTATAGCAATGCTGTCTGAATTCTGAAACACAAAGCATAAAGAAACAGAATTAGAAAAGAAATTTTAAATTTTATATTCACCAACTATTGAAATATTGCATTGATGTCGGTAGGCATTATTAAGTCTATATGCAATTCCCCTATAGTTTTAATGCCTTATTTGCTTGTAGTTTAACGAAAATTAATAATATTCCGATTTTACTTCTTCACTGCTGTAACTATCTGTACTTTGTATAACTACAATATTCGTGATTTGACGTTTTTATTATCATAATGTTAATTTGGTATGGGTGACTACAAAGAGTTGGTGAATCACTTCACTCAATTCACATTTCCCTACCAAAAGAAGCAGAAATCCACACCTAGGATTTTCTTGAGTTTTCGATGACTTATGACTTGTTATTAGTGGCTGGGTTTTGCAAAGTATTGTTGTAGGAATCGAATTCAATATATTTTATACGATTACATGTGACGCAATAAGAATGATATGATATCTTTAGACGTTTAGAGTAGTTCATAATCCGATTTCTACTTACTGATACTGTGTGTATATTGTGTTTAACTGTTCAGCCCAGCTGCCTGTGTAGAATACACAACGATGACATGTAAGCAAATGCTAAATATAAAGTGACACTTTGTAGCACTCGTTATTAGACTAATCTAAAACAGTATGTTATATGATTAGTGCATATTCCCTTAAGTCCGTCTATGAAATGTGAAAAATGTTACGTATGTACTTATATGAATTACTGTGTAATCAATACGATACAATATAATATATATTTACATGTACTCTCAGCTGTAATAGAAAATACTTTGTTGACCACTTAAAATTGAAATGAAAAACGTATAAAGCAAAAATTTCAAAACATTTACCTAAATGCGATTCAGCTCATTTAGTTTTGGTTCAGTTTAGTAGATTAAATTTATTGTAGGTTTTCCTCAAACGAATAATAATATTCTAACAGGTAAACCTTAGACAACCAAAAGACATACAGAAATCATATTCAATTAGTGTTACACACACACACAGTATTGCAATTCACGAATGTAATATTAATAGCAATAGCACACATGCCAAACAATGCGTGTCCTACTAGCATAGTAATAGACGTAAACACAGAGAATAAAAATACGAAGTGAGAGTGAGACACGAACGTACTGAGACTACTATACTGCAGCATACATTTACCATCATCGATAAAATTGCCTTATAAAAATACATCAAGTAAACTAAAATATTTACATTGCATGTGCAGACAGACACAAGATGTAGATTGCTAGAGACTGTGCGACCACTATGGTTGCAGCATAAACTAATAATTTGTTAAAAAGGTTCTAGGTAAGAACGAACATAACAATCATTTACTACTACTACTGCAGTGCTGCATATTATATTACTTATAATAATATTGAAGAAAGAATCAACGTGGTTGCTGCTTCCTTATTGTCTAATATTTATCCATTATAATATTAGGGAAACCAGAAAGTGGCTTAATACCCTAATCTATCAAAAAGATAAACTTAGACAGAGAAGGGGCACAATTTCGATACAGTCGGTCTCACATTTTACTATTAACTCAAATACTACAGTTTTAGATATAAAGAAAGTTTCATACTTTACAGTTTACACTCTCACAGGGAAAGGTGACTAACAGATGAAAGTGAATTAATTCTGTCACAATGAATTGAGGTTCTTGTTCTGGTTGATTCTACAAAACTTAGCCAAATAGTTATATAGATAACTGTTAACATAATGTTTTTAACATCTAAAAAATTATGGCAAAGCAGAACAGAACTTAACTATATAAGGAGCATCTCATCAATGGCATTACTTAATACACCATTCAATTCATATACAAATAATGTACACCCTGTATTTGCCTATAATTAATTATCTATGCAAGAAAATTACTAATACAGATAGTCTATGCATTTTCGAATCAATATAATTATCCGGAAGGCCTTAAATGTATAAGTACATGGCTAGTGTTCTACTGCAGGAAATAATCATAACATTGTGGTATTCATCATAAACACTAATTGTAGGTTTCATTAGTAGAAAGTATGTTAAATCCATACAAAGGGTGTGCGTTATATTATATGCATTATATATATTGGTAGTTGGTTGACTTTAGTTTTAAGAGTAACTTGTTGACGGACTATACACGACAATTAAATGTACATTTACTTAAACCTGCAGTAAACGGAACATCTGTAGTGTACACAAGTAATTATTGCATCACATGTAATGGAATAATAATATTATAATCGAAATAGCTATGGATAGGTATATTACGTAGTAGTAGTATTTTGCACAGCAAAACTGAGCTATACGATCAGGTACATGTATTTTATTATATAAATACGTATAGACTATAAGGTTATAAAATAAATACGTGTTTCACTTAACGAACAAACCACACTTTAATACGTCTCCATTAAATATTACAGTAATGAGTCCAAGCAGCATTAATTTAACCTACATTAAATTATTATACCCACTTGTATATATACTAAGTAATTATTAAGCAAGGGTTCAATTTGTATTTGTATATTTAGTCTGATTGGAAATTCTTAAACACAATGTGGATGAATGTCGTGTGTAGAAAGTAGGTTGCATTTAGTTGAAAATAATATAACTCTTCTTCTATTATCTGTCAATAGTAATTAATTAGATTGGATTGTGTGGCAATTTCCTTTGAATGGAAATAATTTAAGAGCGGAGACTGGGGTGATGAGATATTTATATGAAAGTATCTTCGAAATAAATGATTATATATTATAAATACTTCGTATACGTAACCGCAAGTAGCTTTCTGCATGGGTTTCATTAATTACTGAAATTAGGGACCTAGATTATCATAAATATTAATTATTAATAATAATTCAAACCTATACATGAATACTTTCTTACTACATACTACTTTTTTCGGTCTAGGAACATTATAAAATGCCCATACTTACTTAGACTTAATTATTAAGGTCAAATCGGCTTAATCATCTATTCATAAATGAATTCAAGTAACCCATTTTCGTATAAATATGAATTAGGAGGAATACTATTTATTTCGCACTTAATAAGAAATAAGATCCTCAGTTATTCACGGAAGTTTTTTCTGAATTATGCATAACACTCTGACAATCTTCTAAGGATTTTATTTATTTGACTACATACAATGATACAATATATAAATACTAACACTATACTGTACAGACTTTCTAATGTTCTTGTCTAATCGTTAGTTTGAGTCATTTACTTTTACTTTCTATTACTTACAAGTATACATACAATTAGCTTTCTCTTACTTTACAAAGACAAGGGATATCACGATGTATATACATCATAAAATCATATAAAATATTAAAAGTAATCAATTATGTAGGTCACTTTCATGCACTTATTGTCACTTACCTTTTTAGAGAGTCATAATTTAGCCTACGTCAATTTGTCCTAATTAATTCAATGGTGAAAATCACGAAATGACAAAAAGGGTGCACTATTTATACTTTTAGTAATTAATGAACTCAGAAAATGAATTGTTATGGTATGACACGCATTCTAATACTTAACTTAAATAGCTTGCTTGTTTATAAATTTGTGTAATGTTATTTGATATTAAAGGAGTTTAGTAAATTGTTATAAGTGATTTAAGGATAAAAAATTATAATTAATAGGGAATTTAAGTACTAACCATACATAGTATTTATTTAGTAGAGAATTAGTAGTACTAATTTTAGATTAGAGTATATTTATTTTATGTGACTGGTTTTGTTTTCTATGTTAACGGTTAATCCGTAGATGCTTTGTGAGTATGGCTGAGGTAAGTCCGATTCAAGGTGATATAAAAATCTATCATTAATGATGAAAATACTTACCTATTCATTTTCTTCCGGCGGACTGAAGACAAAACCTTAAAAATTTTCCTTGTTTATTTCTATTTCTATTCTAACATACAAAATCGTCATTGCATTGTCTTTAGTTTAGTGTTTACATTGTTGATGTGTATTTGCAATTAGTTGACTGGTTAAATTAATGTAATAATTGCTCTGTCTATATAATAATAACATACAATGTATTGCAAATGTATTTGTATTATGATGCCTACTATTAAGCTGTGCTATCGTAAAATGTATATTACTATATACCTAATATATAGTATATAGGTATCTCAAACGAGATGAAGATGAATATTAGGGGATAATAATTCAAATGAATATTATTTTTTTGTGTAGCCGAATAAAGATAAATGGTTTGTAACAAACAGAAGAAAGATACTTTCCCTTCAGCATTTTCTTTATTGCTTTCACCTTTATACACTCCTATGGTTTACATTCTCTTCATTTTACTTAGGGATGCTAAAAATATACACTGAAACTACAGTACTTTCATATTATAGTGAATAAAAATTGTTTTGTGCAACATAAATACAAAGGCATATTTCAGTATTCTTTGTCCTAAATGAAATGTCTATAGTTATGTGATAGTCACACAGGTATATATAATCTGTGTGATTACCTACTTAGATCATCTTAGAAATAATATAAAGATATTTATTAACATGCTTATAAAAATGAAATATTTTTGTTGCCAATTTTGTACAAGATTATCAATAGATGGGAAATAAGTTTTGTGTTGTATTTGTTGCAATTCCGTTTGTGCCATGAAATTATTATCCAGTCTTATGTTTAATGATCATTATTCCATCTCGGATAGGGCAGATAATCTATAAACATGTATAAACATCATATTATCATAAGTATTCAAGGGGAAATCTGTGATATTACTTCAGAGGGTCTTAGAATGGCAAATATAGTTGATGTTACCTGTGTGACTCTCTCATCCTCTTTCACAAAATGTACAAATTCTTTCAAGGCTTTTCCAGCAGGGGTTACAACATCAAGATAAGGATCTCCATCCCACAAAACGTTGTCGCAAAGAATTGCACCAGATTTAGAAAGCAAATCATTGTCCATAATGTACTAATTGTAAGATTAAATATCTAACTGTTAGTTCTCGATTTTCGTGTATAGGTATACGCAGTAAATTGCCAGTTAAAAGTACAAAAAACTGTGCAATTCTTCAGTTTTTATAAACGCTTTTGCAAAATAATATTAACAAT
>JABASD010002036.1:0-30949 GCA_019776165.1 Pogonognathellus flavescens
AAGGAGAGTGTTGTTACCCAAGTGCGCCATTTTGTAAGACGGTTTTTGAATCCAAGATAGTACAATAGGTAGATTTCAATGACGGTCCAAATGATGACGATTAGAAAAAGAAAGCAAGCAGATATTGTAAGCCAAACTGTAATTAGACAATCTTCTTCATTTTTAGACACTTGATACCATGCCAAAGTTTTATTCGTTCCATTATTTGCTTCTGAGGAACTTAACTTTAGTTTGCAGGCGTGGAAGTACAGATAGTAATTAAATATCATGTACAGTATTGGAAAAATAAACTGAAATTATAAACAACAAAAAGAATTATTGTGTAAACTATTAGGAACTAGTAAACTAAAAGGATTCACAAATGGGAGGGGCTTAATACAAACAATATTCAAAGTTGTGGTCTTTGCGAACAATTGTTTGTAAAATGACCCCTTCTTCTTTGTCTGATGAAGCCCAGTGAGCTCACTTATACTAGATACGCCCTTGTATCTATCTACAATTTTCGAATAGGTATTTTATTATGTACAGAACGTGATTTAATGAAATTTTACTGATAATCTGGTACTTTGAAAGGTAAAAATAAAAATAATATAAAAAATTGTCTGATTGTTGTTGAAATTTTTCAACTAATTACCATGCCCATGTAGAAACTGCCAAAATGGTAACGGACGCGTTCGTTTTTCATACAGAGAAATGAAGAAACCAAAGGATGTGTCAGTAATTTCCCTCTACTTTCACCGGCTGTTGTATCAAGTATACTATATAGAAATGACGTTTCTTTTTGATTGTTATTATTATTATAGTTTGCTTGATTAGCAGCATCAATTTTTGTCGATCCAGTTGTCATCAATTTATCTTCCTCCCCGTCCCCGCTGCTTTCATCTTTGACTTTCGTCTTAGATACAATCGGAAATTGTAAAATTGGCCTGAAATTTTGAAAAATGTTGGCATTATAATGTTAGCAGACATTTAGTCAGTGCATTCATTTTATTATTTACTCATTTGTAATTATATTATATATAATACAAATTAACATTGACAGATGTAAAATTGTTTCACCTAAAATCTAATTTTATTTTTGAATGAACAAGGTCTTCAAATGTCACGGCCTTGTCAAATTCTTCTAACAAAAGATCAGGTAGTTTCTGGGCCATTAGTGTAGCTAATGTAAATCCATTTTCCCCCGAGCTATTAATTTAAAATTATTATCATAAAGACAAACCAACTAAATTCAAAAAATTATATATCGGTTTTATTTTAGTAGCTATTCTAGTCATATCATTTATTTGCAATAAGATATTCAACCACTACCTTTGGGTAATGGCTCCTTTATTTTTTAAAAGTGTTGCAACCTCCTCAAACCCATTATGAACTGCCCGTTGTAGTGGTGAAAACTTGTTTCCTTTTTCGTCATTATTATTAACGTCTGCTTTCATATCAAGTAAGAATTCAACACACTTTCTCAGCTCTTTGCTCTGCAACTGTCCGCGAAATCCTACCGTAACAAAATATAACATCACAATTATTGGGAAAGGAAAGTTAATTTTTGTCACTGTTAATTGAATTGCACTAACCAATTCAATTGATTGAAAATAATGCATGAAATGAAATTTAATCCAAACATAAATTATTTTTACCATCTTTCAAAACAATGTGAAGTGCTGCAGTTGGATTAATCTTTGGATTTGATCCGCCGGTATTGGAAACTTCAGCTTTTGGGCGTAAAGAATTTTCTTCCAAAATCAACTTTAAAGTTTCAATATCATAATTTCTAGCAGCAGCATTAAATTTTAGTAATGCTTCGTCATTATTTTCTATATCTATTTTGTGAATTGTTGTGCCTTTCAGATTTTCGCTACTTCCAATATGAAAACAATTTTTAATCATCTTACCATGAAACAAAAATAGTCAAATTAATTCAAAGATTTTCTGAATTAAAGAATGAATTCAAGTGAGCTGTATCTAACTGCTTAATAAACTTTTTAAGAGACGTATATACCTGGACTGATTCTTGGAAAATAAAGTTCCTCTTTCTAAAGTTATATACGTTTTATATAACTGCAATCATATTATATCCAAAGACGTAATTAACCCATCATTAGTCATGTACTTCTGAGTTAAGCATTTTTATTTAAGTTAAGTGTTTACTTTATGTTTTCTTATCAGGCAATTGCTTCAGACTGACAAGATACATAAAATACAACAAGTATTTATTATTTGCTGTGGTAAGTGGTTAAAAACTGTTTTTAGGGTTAAATGAATTTCCATTATGACATCTTTAGGGAATATTCCCTCTCATTTTTAGTAGCGAAGCTACTATATGCTTTCGTATTGTCTGTCTGTCTATCTCTATGAATGTATCTATCTATCTGAGCGCAAAAAATGTACCTGTATTACGTAGTATGTCTTCCACCATCCACAGACCAAACTTTACAATACCCCCAACGGCGTAACCAGTAAACTGTTTAGGGGTGGTCACCACAATACCCCCAACGGTGTAACCAGCAAACGTTTTATAGGGGTGTTAACCACAATACCCCCAATCTTATCTACTTATTTATTTTATTTATAGTTTTATTTAGTAGCGAAGCTATACTAATTGAACAACTATTGGTCGAATTGAACAATTAATGATCCAATTGAACAATTAATGATCCAATTGAACAATTAATGATCCAATTGAACAATTAATGATCCAATTGAACAATCTATATTGCAGTGGTTTGCCATGGTTTATTGTCATTATCAATAATTGATGCAATGGCAGTTTGTCAGTATGGGTGAGTGACATTAACTAAACGTATCTATATATTTACACTATTTAGGTAAATAAGAATAAGGTATAAACAACAAGTATAAATATACCTGTACCTTATGGAGTGCTAATTACTTTTCGGGTATTTATTTCTGTTTACGCAGAAACATTTCGATTAGAGAGAAAATAATGTTTTAGCATGAAATGTTGAAGTGGTTTAGTCTTGTCTATATAAAGTTTTTGCTTTCGCATTAAAAATGGGAATTACATTAACCTCGGTGGGAATTGTAATATTGTAGTCGTACTTGTAATTAATTTCAGGTGTAGTGACTTATTGTTGTTATCATTCTATTGGCATGAGTAGGTAGTTATTTGTTAGTTATTTGAAGCTAAAATAAAAAACTTGTTGATCAAATTGGTACTACTTGCATTTGGAATGCAAAATGCAATGTTAATGTACTTAAATTAAATGATATGTAAAACAATATTTATTTGCAGATAACTGACTCTCTGACTCATCTTACCTGCGCTGATTATGCTAAGTTTAAGGGCCAAGCGGCAAGCGAAAGGTATTAATTGCATGTATATTTGCGTGATTTTTGTTTATGAGATGTAAATATTCATAATATTAGGTATGAAAATTACTGCATTCCTGCAAGAAATACGACTCGTCCAAAGGTCGGATTTTTTTCAGCTCCGCCATTTCTTTCTGTACACAACTGAGCTTTCCTATCTTCATCTTTCATGCCTCAAGAAGCATTTTAAAAACCATATATTTTTCAATAAAAAAATATTTGGCCATTTTAGTAAATATTATCAATATTTCGACGTTTTTGTGAATTTTATCAATATTTTGAGCTTTTTTTGTCTATATTTGTAAATATTTTGACTATTCATATCAAATTTCGGTTCAGTTTGAGAGTACGTAGACTAAAAATTAAACATTCGCTAATACAATTGTCTCACAGAACTCCGAAATCTGATTTATAATATTGACTTCATACCGAATATGATTTGTAATGTTGATGCAGTTGCAATTCGTAAGTAATTTTATTTGCTATCCCATTATATTATGGCAAGATCTTTTACAATGTCCTCGCGTTTCCGAAATATATAAGCTTTTACTGTAGAACGAAATACAAGTACAACATTTCATTGTTATATTTTATAGTTCCTTAATTCCAAGTGAATTAAAAGTTTAAATAAGGAACATTTTTTAATAATTGGGGGTGAATCGCCAAAATGTTGGCGCTACGCGCGAATTTAGTGTATTTTTGTCATATTTTAACCAAAATTTGCTATAATTTATCCCGCTGCGCGCGAATATGCGGCTCTTTTGCACTGAATTTATTGTGTGCCCCCACCAAATAGAAATCCTGGGTACGCCCTTGGTGCCTAATATATTGAGGGTTGCAAAGTTAATTACTATTTTCAGTAATAGTAATATGCATGCAATATCCATTTAAAATTTAAATAACAATTAAAACCTGGAAAATGGGTTTGTTTTACAGTTTTGGCTTCGAATTTGCCATTAATATTGTGGATATTTTACTCCCATTTAGACACAAATAATGTAAATATTTTGGCCTTTTTTCAGTAAATGGTAGGAAAATGTTTTTAGGTCATGCAAATCAACATAAAAAAATAAAATATTTTGGACTTAGAAACTTTTTCATATGTTGATTTGGATGATTTTATGACCCCATGATTTGACCCAACCATGTTATAGCTGAGGTCAAGGGGAGCAAATTTTCCCTTTGTAATTTTTTCCCACAATTCCCCTAACTCCCAAAATACAGATAACAAGCCATGGAACTTGTATTTTATGACCATAGTTTGAATTTAAATTTTGATGCTTTTGCAATTCGAAATTCAGCGTGATTTTTTTCTGTAGTTTTCATAATATTCCTAGTATTTTTAAAAAATAAAATCGTCTTGATGGCAATTTTAATTTTTTAAAAATGAAAGAAAATTTTCACGGTCAATTTTTGAATTTAAATTTTGGCGGACTTAACATTCGAAATTTAACAAAATATGACTTAGTACACTTTGCATTTTGTCTCTAGAATTTAAAAAAAATAAAATGATCTTCATTGGATCATTACTGATTTTTTTTGAAAAATCGAACCTGTTTGGACATTAGATGGGAATTTTACCCCACAAAGGGGAAAGATAGGTAGTTGATGTATACATTTTTGAATAGCTCTTAAAATCTACTATTTATTGCAAAAAAGACTTTTTCTGAAATGTTCATATTTCGCAAAAATTGCATTTTTGTTTTTCAAAATATACATTGTGCATGCTGACGGCCCTTTTGCGTGGGAATTCAAACAGACCAGATAAGCTCTACTGTGCAAGTCAGTATATCAAGACAGTAGAGCTCCTCGGTAAGCTAGGTCGTGCCCCCAAAATAGAGATCCTGGGTACACCTTTGCTTATTAAAATATTCCATGCTTATTATTTATACTGTACTAGACCTTTATACACATGTGCAATTATGATTCAGTAATTAATATAAAGTCATAAATTATTTCTTTCATTCTTATTTGTTTCAGTAAAGTATTTTAAATCCTAAAATTCGCATAATTTGTTAACTATTATTATTTTTATCATCCAGTTGACGACGTAAAAGAATATTTCGAATCAACTTATTTTGCACTTCTATCGGAAATGAGGTAGTGTTAACATGCTCCGGATCTTTACATTCATTTGCAATTTTGGGAGTAAAACTTATGGACAACCACCTTAAATTTTTGGCACAATAAAGATGTTAAATTTACATTATTATTTATTATTATATCAGAAACCTGTGGGAATTTATTGCGGATCATTTAAATTACTTGTCTTCACGATTCGGAAAGAGACGAACTCTGGAAAATAATAAATCCATCATGAACAGATTTTGAATGTCTCTGGAAATGCTTGATATCTTTGCTCGTCGTTTTAATTTCTAGAAAAAATTAACAACATTTGCACGTAAAAATGCCCAAGAAATACTATAATATAAATAATTAAATTAATTGTAATTAAATTTAACGATACCTGGATATCATTTACCGCTGTTCCAAGTACGAAATTCATGAAAACTATAACGATTAAAATTATAAACGTGACAATAAAAACGTATCCCATGGCCGTATACCAAAAGTAATCACCCCGTGGGTTTTTAATCAAGTTTTCATATTGGGATGACCCAATATCCATCATCATAATTATAAACCGGAAGACTCCGCTCTCCTATTATAAAAATTATTTCCTTCAATCATTGTCGACAGAAGGATTTGCAAATTTGGAAAATTTATTATCCAGATTGTAAACGTAAACACTTGTAATGTTTTAACAGTTTTAATCACACTGAAAGATAAAGAAATATTTGAGTAACAAAAATGTAAAAATAAGCTTGTTAAAAGTTAATGGAAAGGTTAACTAAAATATTTTGTCATACATTTTCCTTCTAAGAAATTGATTTAAGAAAATTAATCTAATTTGGTTAATTTTTTTACCTCGTTAAACAGCAATGAAAATCCTTGATAGAAGCCAATCAAAAGCGGCATGAACAGAAGATAAATTTTTAAAACACTTATAAGTATCTGAAAGAAAGTTGGAAATAAAAAATGTAATGGAGTATATTATTGCCAAACGCGTATTTATGGGAGGAGCTACGGTCCCCACCACATTTCGATAAAGCAAATAAGCCATGTTTAGATATTTGTGAACCATCTCCAGATTTATAGGATCTCCACCCATAATTACTAAATTCTAGATACGCCCTTGATTAGCATATTATATATATCAAATATCAAACCGTTATTAGGAGATCCAGATAAACAGCAAATTTTGGGTTGCTCCCGATTTGAATCAGAAATATAGCCCAACCAAAAAACATACCAATCTGTCAAAAATACAGCCGTAATTAAAATTCTAGACATAAAGGGTACTGTGAATAGCAAGATGAAATAATTCTGGATTTTTAATTGTTTTACAGCAGCTATTGGATATTGCCACGTTATATTGTACAGAGATCCATATTTAAGTCCAGGCCAGAGTGTTAGTGCCATACTCATTAAGGAGAGTGCTGTTACCCAAGTGCGCCATTTTGTAAGACTTTTTTTGAATCCAAGATAGTACAATAGGTAGATTTCAATGGCAGTCCAAACGATGACGATTAGAAAAAGAAAGCAAGCAGATATTGTAAGCCAAATTGTAATTAGACATTCTTCTTCATTTTTAGATACTTGATACCATGCCAAGGTTTTATTCGTTCCGTTATTTGCTTCTGACGAACTTAATTTGCTCTTTAGTGTGCAGGCGTGGAAGTACAGATAGTAATTAAATATCATGTACAGTATTGGAAAAATAAACTGCAATTATAAACAGCAAAAAAATTATTTATAACTAGGAACTAGTAAATTAAATAGGATTCACAAATGGGAGGCGCTTAACACAAAAAATGTACAAATTTGTGGTCTTCGCGAACAATTTTTTGTCAAATGACCCATTTTTCTGATATTTGGACTAGGCTGAAGGCGCGTAACTAGGATTGCCATTTGGTAGGGTCACAAAAAGTAGCACACTGTGGCAGTGAGACCATGCATATATAATATAGATACGCCTTTGTACCTATCTACAATAAATAATCTGTCTGTATGTATTATATTATGTGTTTTACTGTTAATCTGGTACTCTAAAAGACAGAAATATTTTTTACCGTTGAAGAATAAAAAATATAAAAAAATTGTCAATAAATTTCAAATAATTACCATCCCCATGTAGAAACTGCCAAAATGGTAACGGACGCGTTCGTTTTTCATGTAGAGAAATGCAGAAACCAAAGGATGTGTAAGTAATTTCTCTCTGCTTTCATCGTCTGTATCTAGTATGCTATATAGAAATGAAGTTTCCTTTTGATTGTTATTATTATAGTTTTCTTGATTTGAAGCATCAGTTTTTGTCGATCCAGTTGTCATCAATTTATCTTCCTCTCCGCTTTCATTATTTTGATATCCATCTTTGAGTTTCGTGTTTGATATAATAGGAAATTGTAAAATTGGTCTAAAATTATAAAAAAATGTTGAGATTAGAATGTAGCAATGACATTCAGTCAGTGCATTTATTTTATTATTTATTTGTAGTTAAATACTAACATTCCAAATTAACATTGGCAGATTTATGATTGTTTCACCTAAAATCTAATTTGATTTTTGAATGGATAAGGTCTTCAAATGTCACGGCCTTGTCAAAATCTTCTACCAAAAGATTAGGTAGTTTCTTGGCCATTAGTGTCGCTAATGTAAATCCATTTTCTCCCGAACTAAAAATTTAAAATTATTATCATTAACATAAATCAACCAAATCAATTCAAAAAATTATGTCGGTTTTTTGTAATTTGCAATTATGATCTTCAACACACTCTGGCTACCTTTGCATAATGGCTCCTTTATTTTTTAATAGTATTGCAACCTCCTCAAACCCATTATCAACTGCTCGATGTAGTGGTGAAAATTTGTATCCTTTTTCGTCATTATTATTAAAGTCTGCTTTCTTATCAAGTAAGAATTCAACACACTTTCTCAGCTTTTTGCTCTCCAACTGTCCGAGAAATCCTACCGTAACAAAATATAAAATTACCCACTCAAAATTATAATACCTGCATATAAAATTAAATTGTCATCACTTGTAGCTTTACTTATGATTTTTCGAATAATTTAGTATCACTTTTTTAGTAAAAACTTTTGGCCGCAATTATAAGGTAATTATCTGAATTCAGAACTCTATCTACTGACTTATTATATTATACTTATTATATAAACTTTAAATAATGCTCAACAACTTTAATTGTTGGGAAAAGAAATTAATTTTTTATCACGTTAATTGAATTGAATCAACCAAACCAATTAAATTAATTGGAAATAATGAATGAAATGAAATGTTAATGCAAAGCTAAATTATTTTTACCGTCTTTCAAAACAATATGAAGTGCTGCAGTTGGATTAATTTTTGGATTTGATCTGCCGGTATTGGAAACTTCATCGTGTATAGAATTTTCTTCCAAAATCAACTTTAAAGTTTCAATATCATAATTTCTGGCAGCAGCATTAAATTTTTTTAATGCATGATCATCACTATTTTCTATATCTATTTTATGAACTGTTGTGCCTTTCAGATTTTCACAATTTTCGCTTTGAAAACAATTTTTAATCATCTTACCATATGAAACAAAAATAATGAAAAAATTAATTCAATAGTTTGATTTTCTGAATTATCGAATGAATTCGAGTGAACTATATCTAACTCTTTAAATAGGTCTTTGTTATGATGAATTAAATTAAATATGATTACTGCAATAATAGTGTTATCATACCAGAAGTAATTGAATAATTGATGTCCTTGAAAGAAAGCACAAACAAACGAAAAAAAGTTTCATGGACATCGTCACTCTGAATACTCAAGCTTTTATTTACCACACTTTTTATCTACGGATTTTAGTGGAGGATTATCTACACATTATTGGAACGATTACAATTTACCACTATGCAATGAAACATCATTAACATTAAATTTAATGTACATATAAAAATGCAATGATAAATTGCACTTATTTACTTCCGGAATCAAGGGCCTCTACGTATGGGTTCACCGAGCTTGAGCCTTCTACGATTCTGGCGGTGAAGTTGCTCACTCTTCTCCTTTGAGTCTCTCCCATCGGTAAATCCTAGATACGCCCTTACCCATGAACTTTTAAGAATTTAACATACCCCGACTATTTTTTCGTTCGCGTTTTCCTCCTATCTTCCAAGAATTGGGAGTGCCCTAATTATTCTGTTGATAATTATTAAAATAATTTGAATTCTGATCTAAAAAATTGCATAGTAAAACATTGGAGTCAAAGTTCGTTTTCGTCGCAGATTCTTTTTTACATTAGTGGAAAATTTTGATAAACATTTTTCTTGTTTGCTAAATGTCATTCTCAAGGTTTAATTTTCAACTATCCTGCTAGAAACTTGTTTATGTTATATCAGGTTATAACTAACAGTTTTTGATTTTTAATTTTCGCTAAATATATTATGGAATTTTAATTTACAAAAAACAACTCCGATTTCTGCAAGATATCCTATCCAGGATATAAATGTGCCTATCATGAGAATGTAGAAAATGGTTACTATATTTGAATTGAACAAAGTCAAACGTCTGGGTAAATTTTCCAGGCAATGCTTGCACATGATAAAGTTTTTTCTGGACGAAAAGTATTCCCACTCTCCATAAATTCCAGATTGGAGAAAATGATTGAAACGGTCTGTAAAATAATTTTGCAACAATTTGTATCCATCGTTAAATGTCAAGATGATGCCATAAGTTTCCTCTTTCATGGCTTCGTCCGGTAAACCGAAATACAACTTTCTTTGAGAAACGATTGGTGTTCCGTTGATAACCCACTCTGATTCATTTAGAAACCAGTGTTTCTCACCGGTTTGGTACATGTATGAGGAATTGTCACATTTCGAAATCCATTGTTGTGCGGTTGCAAAAGGATATCCTGGAGGAAAATCGTGGTTTTCTCCAACAATTTTCAATTTTTCGTCTTGTGTTCCCAACCCACGTGTCAATAATGCACCCAACGTGTCACCCAACGTAAAATCGTAGTATCTGTATATCATTTCTCTACACACCGATATTTTTTTACACTGTTGAAAAGCATTTTGAATGTTACTTTTATTTTCGATTTCACTATCATTGCCTCGGATAAACCTTTTCTTTTCTTCCGAACATTTTTTGTCGATGTATACTTTGCGATAAACCGTTTGATTGAATGAGCCTGATGGTTCCATTAAAGAATATTTCTTATAACAATAGTAATAGAATAATAACTGTTTTATCATTCGGTGAAACTCATCAGTATTATGTGTAGCTTGTCCCGTTGATTTAATCCTGTAATCAGCTAAATCCTTTAAGGAAGTGATTTTCTGAAATTCTCTCTCACTAGTTAAATCGACAATGACAATTCCTTTGTAACAGTTTGTAAAAATAATTCCTGACAGCAGAAATATGCCTGTAATAATTCTGAGCCAAGAAATTCTTTCCAAATTTTTTGGGAGAGAATAACCTACCTCGAGTAAGTAAGCATAGCAAATTAAAACAAAAGGAACATTTATATTATGGTCACGTTTTTTGAAAAATACCACAATATGCAAAGTGTATGTAACGAAAATGAATGTGATAATAATTCCCATCCACAGTGAAAGTTGAAATGGTTGAAAATAAGCCTCGAATGATGTTTTTTCTCCATTCAACGAAGTGCAGGACACAAAATTAAAAGACAAAGACTTAATTGGTAGTACGGATTGATATTGGTAATATTTCCGTACTCTTACAGATTGAAATTCTGTTTTTACAGTTCTTAACATGGAATACATTCTCTTTTCTTTAAACAGACATATGCCTAAATCATCATAGCATAATTTCTCAGATATATTTAGCAAAATCTTAAATACGCTAGAAATGGCCACTGCTTTATTCAGTGGATAAGGATAAGCTGCAGATACATTTCCAAATGGTATATTTCCAGAATATGAATTCAAATTATTTTCACTGTACTCTGGTGCGTTAATATCTTCTTGCTGTTTTTCTAAAATAATTTTCATTGCCATTTCTCTGAAACAATTCCTTTGTTTTGATCTATTTCTATTTTTTAGTTCATAACTGTCGCCCTTAAAAGGTAATTTAGGGTTGTACACTTCCGTAGTGGTGAAAACTTTTCCTATGCGATCGAGAAGATACACAGATTGATTCTTATTGCTTTTTACATGAATAAAATGAATCACGTCACTCGGTGAAAATAAAATAAAATCGGGTTCATAAATCTCAAGGTAATGTTTTTGAAAGTACTTTGACAATTCTATTATTGCATTCTGTAGCAATTTGAATCCCAGGCGAGTTTTATGTGTTTCGTATCCATTTTCCAATAAGATGTGAATCGTGGTATATTCAACATGATTGTAATAATAATTTCGTATATTTTTATCGTTTTGTGAGAAAAACGACCATTGCGTTGGTAAATTCAAGCTTCTGACAATATAATCTGTGAAGAACAGTTCGAAATTATTTGTCACATTTATGTACACTAAAATATGGGTGAGGCATCGAAAACGCGAATAGACATTTGGAGATGAAAGATATCGGTTCAACATAGAATTCCGATAATTGCAAGTTGTATGGAGTTGAAAATAATTCATTTCAAAACAATTCATTTTCTTTGCAAGTTTGTTTTCCAAGATATCCACCCTTGCAAAGGTGTATGGTGTTTTTGTCTTCCATAATAATTCCACAATTGATTGTTTTTTAGTTCTGAGGTCTTTGTTAGAGGTACTTTTATAAAATATAAAATTCAAATGACAATCTTTTTCTAGGTCTGCCCATTCTTCAACAATACTGTAGTCTCTGTCTGCCCAGTCTGTCGCTAAAGATCTTGTGTAAGATGTGTAGCCCGATATTTTTAAAATGTACAACAAAGTCAAAATATAGAAGGGTTTTTTATTGAATTTCATATTTTCATCAGGTTTTCTATTCACAAATGAGAAATCATTTATTTATTAGTTCTTCAAGTATTTTGATAATAGTTTTTATACATCCTGGGAATATTTATAAGTTTTCGGACTTAAATTTCATGTACAAGAAGGTAACACGTTGAATACATCTACTGTGTGGTATTGCTCGTGAATAGTAAAAAAGTAATTTGAAGTAGGTATACTTATGTCAGCTCTTCAAGTAGCGAAAATTCAATTTACTTAATGTTATTATGAGAATGGCAAATATGTAGAAAATCAGCATGCAGTCTCAGCTTGTTTAATTTATTTTTTCCGATAATACTTAAAAATCATTGTGTATCCACCTTGAATTGAAATATTAAAGTGTGAAAGTCAAAGATGAAAGTCAAAGATGAAAGTCAAGAGATACTTAAATAATCAATGAAAGGCATATTTGAATATAGTTACATTATTGTCCATAAAAAATGTTCAAGCACACATTTATTATAAAATATTGCCTACATGAAAAAAATGCAGGCATCGGCAGAAAATTTTCGCATTTATTTCCTATGAACCCCTCCAATAAATGCTTTATAGGAATTTTCACTACTATATTTTAATATGTTGGTGTAGATGAATATTAATGAAACTCCACACTAATTTGTAATAATTCCACACTAAGGCAGGAAATTACACTATGAATGACAAAAGATACAAATAATTTTACTACGCATATTGTAACAATGCAACTTTTTCTGTTGCTTAAATAAAATGCAACTGCAACATAAATAGTTGGTTAATTGCTTATTGTTCTGAACGATACTTCGGAGTGGCTCTTCGTTAGCACTTTAATTTAAAATATGGACAATATTTAAAAATAAATTCTATTTGATGTATCACCACAGTATGTTGAACTCACGTAAACAAAAATTCGAAACAGTTGGCTTTCATTTTGATTTCGTGTAAAACTATTTGCGCCCTTTGTTAATTGATCTTACAAACTGTATCAGATGCCATTCTTTAAAAACGAAGATGAAAAATTCAATTGCAGAGTAAAAAATATTAAAATGACATTTGTAATCATTTAGCGTGACAGTTTAATTTATCGCAATTTTTTTTCTTACAAACATATGCAGTAAATACAGTGTCATAGCACGGTCAATGTGGAATGTTTCGTTTAATTAAATATATACTATAGTAGTATTTGTGCCGTTTCATAGCAGATATTGTTTTATGGATTAAGAAGATAGACCATTTATATTTCTAATTGCTTTGAGGCATTTTGTGATACATGTCCTCATCAAGTCATTTGTACACGTATGGATAAAAAGGAATCTGATAAATTGTCCAAATTAAGCATCTTCCCCTTCCATATTTATTGACACTTCGAAGACGTGTTTTGTACATAGCATCTGGCAGAGGACGATCTCCTATGAATCCGTAATTTTTTAGAGCATGTAGTGGTTGGTGTTTGTCATTATTGCTGCTGGATACTGTCCAACTAATCCAATCTTTAGGATATGGATTCATGATACGATGAGGACGGTAATGCATTTCCAAAACACAGCTACCTTTGAATTCCCATCTGTTTATATTTGGACGGCTACTGAGAAGGTGCTGCACACAATCGATAGTCATCTGCCAATAACGTTGTATCAACAATATTAAAATTATTGTCTCTAATTTGCCACTTTAAAAGAATTGAAACGGTGAAATATTTTTAACCTGGCCATCTCCAACATAAACCTCCATTAAACTTTTCATCGGGAGAATTCCAAGTATGAGGGCAATGTTACACACTACATCGCAGTGGAGCTTTAGTTTCGTCAATTCTGGCAAAATATGATTCAGAATGGGAATGAAATTAGAAATTTTTCATGCAATCTAAGAAAACAATAATTGAGACCGCACCTGAGAAATCTCGAATAGACGGAAGATTGTATTTATGCTTTTCCACTTTCAAACTCAAAAATGATACGGATGATTCCAACAAAGCTTCGCAATCATTCTCAGGCATTCCGACTAATCCAGCATGGAATTTTACTGACAATTCCAATTCAGTGAACAAATCCAACTGTTGCTCATGGTAGAAAGGATCATTGCTTTTATTGGTATCAGTCACTGTCAGATTCAATTCTTTAAGTTTTGGCCAACATCTCCAGAGTTTTTGTAAATTCTCGCATTCCAAACCAATTGTCAACGATTGTACATTTGGAAACATTTGATTAAAACCAGCCAGCATTGCCCCATTTCTAAAATAACGTAGTGTCAGTTCTGTCACAGTGGTACAGGGAGGGATATTCTGTGCCAATTGATGAGCGAATTGTAGACAATTATATTCTTCTGTCGTAATAATTTCAAATATATGAAAGAATTCAATAGTGACAGCCTTAAGAACAGGGAATCTGCTTTGAAGATCCGTCAATGGAAGTTGAAACTTAACATTTGATTTCAATTCTTTCAAATTCTTCATCCGTGGAAAGTATTTTAATTCTGACTGCGAACTCCTCCAAACATCCGGCAAAACCAATTTGACTAGAGAATCCTTTTGACTTTCTAAAAGATCCTGCAGTTCAGTCATTAATGGCTGGTATGCATTTGGTTCTCGACATTCTATTGCAAATGATAATTCCAAAACTTTGAGCTTCAAATTCAATTCTCGGAGTTTCGAGAAAATTTTATACGAAGCTGCATACCGAGACCAAGACCACCGACCCCAACTAGTACTTAATATGTTCATTTTTTCGATTTGCAAATATTCATTTCTCTTCAAGGCATGGCTCAGTGCATCTAAAATTCTGGGGGTACCCAAGGTTAAGGATTTAAGATGACAACACTCATTGAATACATTTGCAGCAAATTCATTTCCACAATTTACACCCAAATACAACGAAGTCAATCTTCGAAAAACGGAATTAATCCCAGAGTCAGGGGTAATCGTGAACGGATTGTGAATATTGAGTTCTCTTAACATTTTAAATTGCGCAAGCAGAAGCAACTTTTCGTAGTTAATCTTGAAATGGTTTTGAACTATTTGAACCACACGGTTATACCGTACTTTATCCAAAAAAAGATCAAAAGATTTTATCCCTGATGAGCATTTTCCAATGATTGTCTCCAGTGTACTGTCATCAAATTTTCGAAACAGATTTTTAATTTGTTTATAATGATAATTATTGAACCCTGTTGTTGATGCTTCAAGACACATTTCGCATGTGCAACCAACGCTTACTGGACAAACATACACTTTCACATTATTCACAGGCGAATATCCGCCAGATTGATTTGAGCCAAGAAATTCTTTAAACTTTTGATGATTTATTGTGCTGAGTGAAAGTTGTCCTTTGCTCTGTATGTGACATCTAGCCACGAAATACCATTGAACACACACCAGCCGGAATGCTTTTAGTTCTGACAGATTTAAGAAGTCACAAACTTCGTGCAACACCTGTACAAATGACATAATGATGAAAAGCTTATAATATTTTTATTTAGCATCATGAAATAACACAAAGATTTCAAACTGTATCAGTCCAGTTTTTCAAAAGTAGTCTATTTGAGGATATATGTTCGGGGAAATCTTTTACATATTATTTTCTTACCAACTCAGGGAATAGATAATTATTTTTTGGTAACAGACTCATCTTAATAACTTCTGATGTAACACCCGACCTTTTAATTGTATTTCAAATGAAATGCTTTCTTCTCTGTACTACACTTTTACTTTACACTTATAATATGCACGGAACAGTCTCCTTTGTGTGTCATGAATTCATACAAGCTTTATGCAAAGATTGTAAAATACCATAAATACAAATACAAATCAAATTCTATTCTGTCTGTTTGTTCAGTATTCATACGGACTTCTTCTACTAATATATCCGTTGCTGTTAGATACACTTTTTACAACTACATAATGACGACAAGTAAGTACATATGGACGGATAGTTCCGACAGATTTAAGAAGTCGCAAACATGCAACACCTGCAAAAATGACATAATGATGAAATGCTTATTGATAATATTGTTTTAGCATCATTAAATAATACAAAGATTTCAAACTGCATCAGTTTAGTTTTTCAAAAGTAATCTATCTGAGAATATGTTCGGGGAAACTTTTACAGGTTATTTTCTTACCAACTCTGGGAAGAGATTACTTTTTCGTAACAGAGCCATCGTAATAACTTTTGATGTAACACTCGACCGTTTTATTGTATATCTACACGTTTTACTTTATAATGTGCACGAAATAGTCACTTTTGCGTATATCTCATGAATTCGTACTAGCTTTACTGCAAAGTGTGCAAAGATTGTAAAATACCATAAATACAAATCAAATTATATTCTGTCTGTTTGTTCAGTATTCATACCGACTTCTTCTGGTTCTTCTACTAATATATCCGTCGCTGTTGGATACACTTTTTACAACTACATAATGAGGACAAGACGGACAAGTACAATAGAGATTAAAATAATATTGTCCTTGCAAAAAGCGTATGAGATGTTATAGATTTTAGGGCTGAATGATTTAATAAACGTACATATTAAACTGTAGGGATATTTAATTATCTTTATAAAATGTAATGAATCCTTTATCACCCACATTTTAATATTTATACATGATTCAAATAGGCGATGTAACATATAGCTAGTCTTAAGATTTCGAATTTTGAAAGTGTCTTATCTGGAGGCAGAGTTGCCAGAGACTTTGCTTATGATCATTTTGTGCAGTGAAACAAAATCATCTTGCTATTGATACTTTACCCATTTATAGATGATACCTACCCTACGTTGTACAGTTGTACCTACCCCATGAACTTCCTAATGTTCCCAATATAAGACCCTATATGCCTCCATACCTTTTACACGTATAGGAGTAGTAGTATCATACTAATATTCTACCATGCCTGTGATCAATAATATTGAAAATTAACTACCCCTAGCTTAACACTAACATGGAGAGAATTAATTGTTTATGAAAATTTGACCGTTGCCGAAATGTCAGCATGGAGAATTGGTCAGAATCGTGTAACCGAAACATTTAACAAAAATACTCAACAGGCGATATCGATAAAAATATCTATAGGATAATATATCAAGAATAGTTTACGTAAGATGCTTTTAATTTAAGTAACAAAATGAAGCAGATGCAAAGGGGAATCGAATAATTTATGTGTCATCATTGTAAAACCGCTTGCTCGGATCATAAATCTTAGTTTGTCATTTGTCATTCGTTTAACAGGGCGGACATATCATTCGAACCCATGCCAAATCGAATTGCATTTCTTTACAATAATCCTGCAAACAAGATTTTGTCTTGTGCCTTTAGCATTTCTCTTTGAATTTGACTTCTTACCCGAAAGAAATAACAATATTAATAACAACAGCATTACATCAATGTATAAGATACCTACACAAAGTCATAGAAGAGATGAGGGTTGACTCTGTGCTTCAAAGCCTTGTTTGTATAGAATATTTTATCATTACACAGGATTTTTGTTTTTTGCTCGTGTTTTCTTTCTACCTGTGCTTTGTAACTTGTAACATGCAAGATGTGTGCATACATGCATTCAAAAATAACATGTAATGTCATATTTACTATACCAAACAACACATTGTCTCTATACACACAGTTATATATACACATATATCTCACCATATTGTTTAAAAGGGTCTTTCTATCTATAAATATAAATAAATACATCTCAAGCAAGCTGACACATGCTCTCAGGTATATAAAGCATAAAATTCAGTACACATCCGTATAAGCATTTTATAAAAGTGTTGGGAACTATACAGGTAATGCACTGCACCTGGCTAAAAATCATTTCTTGCACACACGAACAGCAAGAGTCTCATAGATGCGTACTCGTACAAATGTTCCCTTCGTGACAAGGCATATTAGAGAGGAAACCCTATGTAGAATGAATAAAAGAGCTCAGTAAGTAAAATAAAGTGCTTTATAAATATATAAACCGATACACCTAGTGAGTAGACAAACTAGCAGTAACATAATGAGAACTCTATTCCATATATAATTCTTTTAACCTTTAAATCTTGTATTTAAATCTTATATAATGCACAACACAATGCATAATGTAGAATACGTACCTATACATATATAAAAGTAGTAAATGTCATATTGTATTTTATTGTTCGTGTAAATCCACTCATTGTATACTTGAGCTTATAACTATATGAGAATATGAGAAATGGATAAGCCAAGTGTTGCTAAAGTAGTAAATGAGTTTTATATTGTGAAAAGGAATTGTCCCGAGGGCCGGCCGGCCGGATGGATGATGGGGGGACAAAATACACGATGACCGAGAAAAAAACTGGTAGTACACGGACGGACTCTTCTCTGCTACTTTTCTTATACAGGTAACTATATTATATGAATGCAAAAGATGCAATTATATAGGTAAAGCATAAAAAGGATATAAAATATATATGGCCAAGTTTCCATATAGCTTACGAAGAATATTACAACGCACAAAACATAATAATGAGAATATTATTGTGTAGCTTTACAGGTAAGGTGACTCAGGTAAGGTAGGTGGTGGTTGTACTGGTTGTAGTTTTACGTGCACAGTATATGGAGGGTTGTTGGTTGTATCGTAGTAGAAATAAAATCCAACATGAGACTGTCAGTCCGTCCGACGGTCGGTCTACTTAAACCAAGCAGTAACACGAAGAAGAGACGGTCGGTCGTGCCGTGGACTCTACGACGCGCTCAAAACATTATTATTATCGGAGAGGAGTCTCAGTCTCATTTCTTATAAGTATAAAGACGCTTATTCATCCATTACGGTGCTGGTTGCGTTGTATTTGTGTTATAGTAACATTATTCCTGTAGTAAAGCGAGTAATCGTACAAGAAGTATGGTGGTCTTCCAACTTGTCTTGTGTGTGTAGTGTGTACACACACAACTTTGCTCGTAGTTCTCGTAGTAGAATAATATTACAACTGTTACGATGATCGGAGAGAGAGGACAATTGTTGTAAGGTAACATCCCCTCGGGGCTAATGATGCAGAGAGAGGATGAATACTCAGACAGAGGTGAACTAACTATAAAGAGTCTTATTTGTAAGTAAGTGAAGTAAAGGAAGGCAAAGTAACCAAGAAGTTCTAAGTCACGAGAAAGAAAATATTGCATACTAAAAGCAACCCCGAAAGAAACAAACCAACCCCAGGAACATACACACTCATACAGCAACAGCATTTATTTTATTCTCTACAATATTATTTTCTGTGTGTGTAAAAGTATACAGGACACACATTGCATTTTATATCGCTTCGTGTATAGTATGTAGTGTGTACGTGTTTCCGATATATCTTTCTGACTGATCTGCTATTACGATATAAGAAGTTGAGAAGAAATGATATAAGTTATATAAAAATGATTTTTAAGCTTTATTTTACTATATGGAAGCTATAGAGTGATATTTATATTAAAGGTAAAGTTAAGGAACGGGACAAATCTCAGCCCCACCACCACCACCACCACCAAGCCACCAACCAACCCGTCCGTCCACCAGTTCTAACCTCAACCTGCCCTTCTCCACAACAACCAAAGTATATTCCTCTTCGTCTTACTTGGACTTGTTTCTTTATAATATATTTCTTCCACTTCCACCAAGCCAAAGTCTCTCTCTCTCTGAGAAAATACAATATTCTCTAATACTACTACGTGAGTTTGTGTGAGCCATGTTTTTAAAGCATGAGAACTTTTAACTAAAGCCTAAAGCTTCGTCGGGGCTGTATTTTCTATTGTACACCTTTATACTGAGAATACACCACTTGACTTCCTCCGACTTCCCCTGGAAGATCATGGCTTGATTTTGGGATGGTGCCTGCAATATACAATCGCGTCTGTAGTTCTTCTCCCTCTCTCTCTTTCTCGCCTCAGATTACATTTTACTTTTTACACGAACTGACTCTTATTTGTTTTGTGTATATTGTTTGTGTGTGTGATGCTGTGTGTGTGTATTGTCATTATTTGATCGGAATACACACTTAATAGCATTATATCAGTGTCTCACTGTGTCATTACACCATTTATAATCAAGAAGTCTATACAGAAGCATTTACATAGCGTATAGTACACTTAACTTGTTGCATTTACAAATCTAGTACTTAATGTATGGCAACAATACAACTACAGCATTTTTAATTTGCATTTTTAAACAAAACTGGTATAGTATAAAATACAGATACGAAGTATATATAGAACAACGACATTAATTAATTCTTCAATGAGGATTGTGCACATTCAGATGTAATAGAGAGATAAGGAGAACAATTCATTTAAACAAGTCTTGGAGCTCCTGGCACGGATATAACTTTATGTGGAGCATCTTTTGTGAAATATTGTTTTGTCCAAAGAGAAAGGGGATTATAAATTGTGACAAAAAGTGAATTACTACTTTGATTGAAGATTATTACTTTTGTGCAGTGAGACTAATTTTTTCTGTGTTCAAGAGTTTTTTCAATTCAATCATGAGAAGTCTCAATACCAATAATTGTGAAAGGAATACAATACAAGGATCTAAGAAGAATTCAATACGGTGACTCACAATAATCTTGTTTGCAAGTTCTAATTTCAAGAATTGGATTACTACAGAATTACAGACGCATGCGAAAGGAATGAGAATACAAAATCATAAACCCTTGTGAAAAAGAAGGGTTGAATTGATTGGAAATAAATTGCAGAGTATGCAGAAACAACGTTGATTGATTTTTACTAATTGAAGAATTGAGAAATTGACGACTGCAAAATGGATATGCTAATTGAAATAACGAGGAGTTTGTATCATTTGGATTTATTCAGAAGGAGTTTCCGAAGTATTAATTTTCATCAGTGTTCTCCGAGTAGTAGATCGTGTATTAGTCCCAGTCCTAGTCACAATTCCAATAAAAGCTTTACAGAGTATCTCCAGCCACCCGCTCTCGTCAGAGACGGCAATAAGGACGCTTGTCTCGTCTGTAGCTTTAAGGTAATTTTATTTTTAGAATTCATTCATTTTTCCCTTGTCACTTTTCTACAGGAAACTTATTGACTTATTTGCTTCGAAATTAATTTTTCCTATGGGTACTCCTTATACCTAGGTATATTATTTTATGAATCACACATACAAACTGTCAGTGTGATACTTTGCTGTAGAGAGAGGTACTTCTGTATTATTGAGTGTGTTGTACTATGTAAATTAGTAGCTTTGCCATAATATGCGTGTAGAGCCACACATGATATAACATTGTAATTTAATTTTAATGAGCACGCGACATATAAGATGCTTGAAAATCCTTGCTTACCACATCTCTACGGATTCACGCATTCATATTGCACATTCACTTCTTGTTGTTGTTAATGCATTGTTATAGCATCTCTAAACGAGCTCTCGTTTTTGTGGGAGGGAGCGTCTCGCTTGCGAATAAGCAACAAGCATCGATCTCTTCATTTTATAATGAGACACTCACGTATGGTTCAGTAACTCTGCAATACGAACAATATTGTCAGCCCAAGCATTGTGGTATCTGTATAAGGGAAATGCATGCAGCCATTATTTCTTTTGATGCGCAATAGGAAGTTTGGAAATGTTCACTTTGCTTAAAAACAAATCTTTGCAAAACAAAATTAATAGTTTTCCTCAGCTTCAATCTATAATGACTCCAAGAAGTAAAAATAAATAGCATTCACCATAAATTGCACATACTTACATTCATACATTGTTGTAAATAAGTAAAACCATATAAAGATAGCACATAGAAAATAGATAGCATTTCCAAACTGTTATTAATGCTCATACGTACGTATAGAAGATAAAATTATTTTGTATTGCTGTTTTATTAAATGGCTATACAGCAAATGTCTATGCAGTTTGACAATGCTGATAAGTAGTTTCAATTTAAATCAATATTAAAAAATTAAATTCATACTGTATAGGTAACCTGTTTGTACAATAAGTACGCAGTTGAGGTAGAAATTATACGTTTCGTACTGCAAAAATAATATTTTTACACAACCTGTTCGGTTTATTCATGTTACGTAGCATAATTGCATTACCAGCTCAGAAAATGGCATATTACTAGAGTGGAATAATAAATTTGTAGTATACAGATAGTACAGATAAAGGCTGTAATGTTTTAAGTATAGGCGTTAGTAAAATTAAATTAATTCTACACAAAATGATCTAATGTACTTGTCACGCATACTTGACGGGTAAGAGGGTTTATGTAACACAATTCTGTCAATAATACTATTCAATTCCCCAAAGTAATATTTCCAAATATAATATTTATTGCCTTACAAACTTACACTGTGACTAAACCAGGCAGAACAGTCATAAATTGGATTTTTACATTTCTATCTACTTTATTATGTATGGTTATTGTAGACGTCAAATGTCAAGCAATCTGTGTGAGTTAGATGTTTGTTCCCTTCGGAATATTATCTACATGGGAAACTAGATCAAATTAAAAAGATTGATTGCATAACACATTTTGGGGAGTTGCATTGCCCACAGTCTCCCAGCACACCATATACTTATAAAGGTTATCAAACGAATTGAGTGCATGACAAGAAAGTAGACAGTCCAAATCTAAATAATAAAAATCCATGTGTCTTTCGTCATGCCCAAATAACTAGTTTATTCATTTGTAATTTAATATTACACAGTCCATATTATATAGGCATATAATTTTCCAAACTAAAAAAAATGAATGCTACTTGCAGTAGTTTAACTTGATAATGCACATAGATCGTAGACGTCAAAGCAAGCTTCTTTGCTCTGTGGAAAACTTGTAATGGCAACAAGTACTGCTATAATATACATACAGTGTTACCTAATGTAATGTACAACATCCTATTTAGATTTTCTCGGATTTATTTTTCTTCTCCTGGTTTTTATCTATTTAGTAGAGATTTTCTATCACTGCAAGCAACCCTGCACTGGTTACAGCTAAGTGCGGGTTTATCGCAAGGTGGTAGTGCAACAGGTAAAGAATAAAAATGATAAGTTATCGCTAATCGCTCTGTAAACCTAAGCAAGCGGAAGTACCCCAGCAAAAAAACCAAATGACAGGTGCGTTAGTTAATGCTGTAAATAGTAAATGTGTATGTGAACATCGCACACACATGGTACTCACACAAAACAGTTGTCTTGTCTTGTAAGTCTATATATATATATTTCTCCCTCTTTAATAATATATAGGAAATGAGATAATAAACTGAAGTGGACTTACATAACCAGTAGTACAGAGCAATAGCATTATAGACATAGTGTTACATAATACTTATACACTCACACACTCAACATTATTATTTTTAGACGAAAAAAGTTGCTTTTGCTATATTTGTGTCTATAGTAAAGTTAAAAAGCGGTCTTGTCTTATAAGGCAGTAGTAATAGTAATAAGTTGTAAGGAGAAGAGAGATATAGGATGTAGATAAAATAGTCGTCAGTCTAAAGTAGTCTTCTTGATTATTCACTTTTCATGCACTCACCCTATATAGAGCTTCAGATAAGAATTGGACAGACAGAGACAGTTTACTTCGTCTTGTCTCTTCATGCACTTTGTGTGTCTCACCCTAATTAGTTAAATACATTTGTGTTTGTTTGCACAATAATAATATTATAATATATGTACATACATGTCCATAAGTAATATTTCCCTGGTACTACTTACTTGCATGGAAAAAACTCGTAGTAGTTATAGAATATCAGGTAACTTTTACTTTTGGCTGTGTAGGCATATAGTTTTGTATGGAAATCTCCATTTCTTTTGTGCATTGTAAATTGGAATACAAATAAAAGAAAAAAGTTTATTTAGGATTTGATTTTGAATGGGCGAGGAAAATCACCAATTCCATAAAGAGGCTGTCATGTACAAATACGGTAGTACGGTAGGGTAGGGTAGCAGCAGTAGTGGAATAATAATGGCGACTACTCTAATAATCGGTGTATATATAGAAAGGTAATTTTCTGACAGACATATAGACATAAATATAAGAAAACTGCTAAGGTAAAGGTAAAGGTAAAGAAAGGGAGTATAGAAAAGGTAATAGATATTCACACAGACAGACTTTGAGTATTGTGAGAGACTTTTACAATTCTCAAGACTGTCAAAACAGCAGCCGTGTGTTGTAGAGGTACCTACACAGATTGCAACCGTGAGGATAGAAGAACTACCGTGTAAAATCCCTTTTCCTTTTAGTCTGGCTTATTACATGTTAGCATGCATTTATATATTAGGGAGTATATTCTTTAGGTTTATAAATGTATATTATGTTGCCCTTGCGCCCGTATAAATATAACTCAGGTACTTATATAAGTAAATGCATGGTAATTCTGATGGTGGTAGTTATTTGAGTGGCTCAACATTAACATTATCTGGAAATCCAAGAATCCATCATCATCAAGGTCCATCATGCAATAATATTCTTTCATGGACAATGTATACTTAGTATTTCGTTGCAGGATTGAATGGGTTCTTCTGCTTTTGCTTGTAACATGTCATAGCACTTATTAACTTTTGTACGAAGAAGGTGCATAATGGTTCAAATCATGAATCCAGTTTTTTACCGTGGTGCTGGTATGGGAGCTGGTAGTTGCAACCACTACTGTGGGAAAATTGATCTTATAAAAATCCTGTTCTTACCTTTTACTCAATTAAAATAAAAAATGAACACCAAGCGGAGATTGTATGTGAAGGCAAAAGTTTGTATTGTGAATTTTGTAATAATTACTTTTATGTGTTCTCCTCGTTAGAATTTGATTATGTGATGACTTTAAGATCAAGATGTATGCGGCAGTGTGAATTAGGATGGGATATGTAGAAAGGAAAGATTGTAGAAATGGATAAGATGATTTTTGTTTGAGCTAATTATTTTATTGAGTTTTTGTTTGTTTCTTTACAGAATATTTTTACTGAGCTGAATATTTCCATGAGGGAAAGTGTTCTGGATCCCCCATTGGTGTGTGACATCATTGAAACCAGAATGAGAACTCATATGAATGAAATTCATGAAATGGATAACACGCTCAAGTATAAAGGAGCCATGAGAAATAATTTGTCACCGTATGCGATCAGGAACTTCATTGCTAACAATGGCCACCCTACTCCGGTGGCCCCATCTGTCATTTACGTAAGTTTTTCCCGTGCTTTACCTGTGACTTGAAGTTTGTCTTTGTTATTTTCTCCTTGCCACAATCATTCATGTCATTAAAATTCGTTCGTATAAAACTTTTTTTGTGTGCAAAACTGTTTAATCTATTTAACCTTTCTTTGAATTCATTTTCTGAAATTAGTAGCATTTAAATTTAATTATACACCTGTAAGAATAACTCATGTTATCAAGAAATGCTTCTCTTAGTAATTCCTCTGGGAATTTTTATTTCTGTGTGAGATTGTAAATTATAATTCTGAATGTTATCTTGCAGGATTATATTTTTTGTGAATTGAAATCATCCCTGGAGAAACCATCAGTGAATGATCATAATGGAGAACTGGCCTTTCTACAAAATGAATGTCATTGGAAGGAGTTTGAAAATATGAAAACTGAATATAGTCTCACCAAAATATGCCTTGAATGTCGCACCACAACCCACATAGAATCTATTTCTCAAGTAAGTTTATTAAACCAAACATTTATTCAAATTTTAAGTTTTTTGTAAATCCGAAGCTTCAATAATTGATTTTCTCTATTTTAGTACATTCATCAAGTGGATTCAAGTAATTTGATTACAAATGATTGGCCTAGTTTCGAATTTGGTTTGAAATCAGCTTTAGATTGTGTGGAATTTTGTGTAAAGGTACAGAAATCTTAATATTAAAAACTTTTTAAAGTTTTCACATAAAATCAACAGAAGAAAATTAATTATACTTGTTTTTATTTTTAACAGCCCAACTGTCACGGACAAACAAAGATATTTCGTTGTCTTCGTAGTTTCCCCGATATGCTCGGCCTCAGTTTCACGGACACAGGAAACGTCTCTACAATTCACATTTTACCCAGCATACTCCGTCCATATTTAATTTTCGAATCTTCTACAACAACAGATATGAATTTGAAAAGTTTAGTTTTACATTCCCACCAATGGGGCTGCTACGCCTCTTTATTTTTCCACTCAAGACTTCAAATGTGGATCTTCATTGACTCTCGCCAAATTGTGCCTTTAAATAAAACTTGGACAGAATCAAGGCTTCATCCCGTTTTGAACGGTTATCGTGCCATTGTTGTCTTTTACTGCCATGAAAAAGATAGCCACAATAGTGTTCCACTCCCCCAATCCTCCTCCATGTCCATCCATGACCAAATCCCTCAACCCATGCCAATAATTCCACTACGTACAAATAATCAACTTATTTTTAATAACACAACTACCAGTACTCCCGCTGTTCACGCAATTTACGACTCTGCTATGCTTCATCGCTCAAAATTGGAAGACGACCGAATTTATGAAAATTGGCCGGTGGACAGCGACTCCGGTCAAGGGTCGACGGAAGAATCAAGTTCCAGTTATTCCTACGGAGGAGCAAATTACGGTTCGCCGGATGCCATGTCCAAAGCTAAAGATCAAAATGGTCAATTGCACAGAAAACCAAGTACCTTAAGCACAAACAGTTCGAATTCAATGTTAAGTTCTTCAGATTATAACCGTGGAAATCATATTAGTCATAATCCGAATTTTATGAGTAATGGTTCTGGTGGCGGATCCGAGACGAAAAACAGTAGTAGCAGTAGTAGTAAAAACAAATTTGCTACAATAAGAAGAAAAGGCAAATTATCCTCTTCAGCAGCAAAACCAGAAAAGAATTTTAGCATAAGTGTTCCGGATTTACGGGCGATTGCAGGAAATCTTCCGAATTCGAATTCTAACTCCCGTTATATTGATTCCCCACCTGTTATTCGAAATAAACAAGTACATTGCGATGTGGTTGACTGTGGTGGTTTATACAATGCGACCTACGACGATGGAATTTACGATAGCAAATATTCTTACGGGGTGGACATTGGGGTTGGTCGGAGAAGAAGCAGAAGCAGAATTGACAATAATCCAAGTATAAGCAACAGTATTATTAAACCACCCGTTTTGGATATAAGTGCAAGACTCCCACCACAATACCCAAAGCAAATAAGTAATAATTCTAGCAATTACTATAAAAATGCCAATGATTTATTTTCCAAGTATTCTAATGGTAGCACTAATAGCAATAATAATAATAACAACAATCATTTGATTGGTTTACCTTTACCTGCTGCATCCCCTCGTCATTCCATGAATGGTGTTCAAAATGGTACTTCTATTATACGTGACTGTAGTAGTAGTCTAAGTAGTAATAGTAGCAGTATGAAAATGCTGGATAATAATAATAGTTCACTTATCGGTGGCGCTAATAATAAAAAAGTTAGTTTTAATTGCGAAGTCACTTTAGTAAATGACCAGGATGATGAATACATTCCTCATGCTATTTTTCAATCTGTTATAAGCAAATTACAAAAATTGTAATTCATATATTGCTAGTAAAAATATAATTTACCGTATAGCTACTGATTGATACTTTGTCATGTGCTGAGACGAAATAAAATTCATTCCAATAAGTAATAAAGTTAACACTGAAATTTTTATTTATTTATCATGATTACTTTTATTATTTTAGTTTTCATGACCTGAAAAGATTGCAGTAAAATTGAAGAGAAAACCATAAATCGTTGGTGGAAAAAACATACAATGAAATCAAGGCCCTATATACTCTATGTGCCTTGCAATGAAATAAAGTCAATTGGCAATATTTTTATGGAAATATCTAAAAAATAGCAAAAAATAGCAAAAATTTTCATTTTTGGCTTATTTTAACTTAAATTTGCTATAATTTTTCGCATGGGACTCTTTTGCACTAAATATATTGTATGCCCCCACCAAATAAAAATCCTGGGTACGCCCTTGTCCATGATAAAAATTTGAGATAAATTTTAGGCTATAATCAACAAAAAAGTATGCAAAATTAGGGCACAGCGATTGTGTTTTGTGTTTGGAATCAGATTGAAAGGGCAAATTTATACAAATGTAGCTTTATGAAAAATTACATTTACATCAAATTACATTATTACATCCATTCGTCTACAATGTTTTAATTGTTAGTAATCCCATATTAGTGTGAATTGTTATTGGTTGTAATAAGCCGTTTTACGTGCAAGCCTCTTTCAGATTTCTAGAACGTTCACCGTTACTAACTATTGGATACGCCCTTGCATCTACCACTCTAAATAATTATAGGTCAAAAATTAAATGGCTATGTGACAACAATTGTACTGCATAATATTTTAGACAACCTTTTCAATATTTAACAGTATTTCATTGGTATAAAATAAAATGAATTTAACAAATGAATTCCAGATAACTTCATTTCTTGCCACAATGTCTTTAATGTCTAAACGTCTTACTGAAGCGGTGTATTACTGTTAGTAATTTAATACTTAGCTGTAGCACTTAATTAACTACACTTTTTTAATGCATGAATAAACGTCACAATACCTACATCCGTCCATACTTTAGGTATACATAATATTTCATGTTAATCTCTAATACATATTTAATAGACATGGTGAACAAAATATGCTACTAGCCACTTTATAGCTATTTCTACACCAACGTTTCCTTTTCAATGTATAAATAGTTAGTTACAATCGGTTAACTACAAAAAACATGCTGATTACAAAATACAAGGTGCGTAAACGTCTTAAACTCAAATCGTCATTATTCATGTCACAAATAAAACCGAACTTAATCAGTAATTACTAATTGAAATTAATTAGAATGCAGTCATGCAATGGAGTTAATTTCCTCATGTAGCATAATAATATGCAATTTTGTTATGTTCGTTTAGTTCGTTACTCCATACTCGTGTACCTAAATGTATCGTAATTGTTTCCATTACGAATTATGTGTCGTCATTTGGCATCCTGGAGACTTAATAATAGTAAACAATTCACAATATAAGACGACTTTTGATATGAATGTACGCAAGAAAATTGGAGAATAAATAGCTGCTTAAAAATAAGCCATCAATCACTCATAAATTAATATTTGTAGCAACACATACTATAAATATATCCTTCATCTCAATTAAATTAATTTTGATTCATAGTAATGTTATTTCAATAACTGAATACAAGTAAGATAAATAACATAGTAGTTATTAAAATCTTTCTACTTTCTAAAAGCCAACACATACACAAAGTGTTTTATAGAATTGTAAGACTCATTAGGATTTTAGCATATTAGTTTGTTTGTGATTATTAATTGCTAAAACATTTTCAAAATGTACAAAGCATTTTTCCTTCTTTTGCAATGCGTCATTTTGTCTTTCATATCTGAAGAAGTTTCCGGAGCTCCCCTGGCACCAAAGATGGCTAAAATCACAATTTCTTACGAAGGTAAAATTTATTTATGTTAAATTGTTTTGAACTATCTTAAACAATTATATATTTACATATTACATCTTTTTGATGTTTAAGGCGGTTCGAGAGCTGCTGAAGCCAAACTAATCAGGTTTCCTATTTACTGTGCTGGATTTGATCCCCAGAAAGGTGAAAATGATTCAATTACTGTGAAAATCAATAACTTCAATCATCTTCCTGAAGACGAGAAGTGCATAGTCGTTTACACTGATTTCGAATGTAAAAACGAACTAGAAATAATTAGGGAAAATATTAGACGCTATAATTCTTCAGTAAAAATTCATAGCGTGCAAATGTGTTCCACACATTTACTGAATCGAATTTTGAATGTTAGCCGATCTGAAGGCTATAAAAGCTTTTTGAAGGAGATAGAGGCGTTAAAAAGTGCAAATTCGACAGAAGTGTATCACGAACGCTACTCTACCACGGTAAATAAAATATTTCTTCCTAAGCCTACATCTACCCGACCTTCTACAGAAAGTACAATCAACATTAACAAAAATTCAACGTCTCAACCAGGCATGAGAAAAACTCAGCATTACGATACATTACATTGACTGCTGAGGCTAATGATTAGTGTTCAGAAATAATTTTACATTGCAGTCATAAGCAAAGATGCTGTAAGTAAATGAAACTGTGAAGCATTGTAAATGTTCAAAAATATTCACATTGATTTTGTATTTCTTGATACAAAGCTATAATATTTATTATTTTCAGACATATAAAATAATATACAAATCAGTAATTCAATTATTTGAATAAGAAGAGGTAAAGGCATTGCAAAGATGCTGGTAAATAGTATTTGAAATAATATTCATAATAATTCTCGTGCATTAAATCTTGTTATATTGTACAGTACTTGTATGTTACTGAAAGCAACCTCGTATATTTGTATCCTTTGTAAGCACTAGCACGCATAACCAAATTAATAAAAATCACTTTTTAATGAATTGACATTTTCAGCGTATTGAAATCTTACAGTTTATTCGGCATAGTTTTCTCATATTATTGCCAAAATAATTCAGTTCCGAAGTCAAACTGTGTGGGTGGGTGACAGGACTTCTTGGCTTTTTCTCCGCAAAAGCGCTTTGGCATGAAAAGCAATAACTCAATAAACCATCGCAAAACGGATTAAAAATGTATCGGAAAATTGCCTGTTCAGAGAGCTGGACCAAATACGTTGACAAAATACTCAAAATACTATCAAAATACT
>JABASD010002037.1:0-30938 GCA_019776165.1 Pogonognathellus flavescens
TTGGGTTTAGGAGACCCAATTACACCAGATAAAAGTTTTAACCGAAACCGCACAGAATGTTTTTAATACGACTAATGTGCAATAGCTTGAAAACATAAAAGCTAAAGCACGCATAGCCTTCGTGTTCCCTACTCCTCTATCCTATGTGTTATGTGTATGCAGTGCGAAGGTCGGGTAGTTTAGCTGTCAGTAAGTAGTGTGATTATGCGATTGTACGATTGTACGATTGTATTGTAAAGTCGTAAACTGTCAAAATCAAAAGGTATTGTCCTGATTTCTTGGCCTACAACTCACAGGTATAGAATTGGATTTTATTTTATTGTGTTTTTGCATTTCATCATTTATCTGCGTTATAATTATTATCATAGGGATTTGCACCCCCAATTGCATTTTGTCTCCAGTTAGTTTAAGTCAGCTGTGATGGGACTTAGTTGTCAACTACTCACTTTCTCGTTTGATGCTTGAATATAATATTATAATATATAACATAACTGAAATTGATGCCATCATCATTGCTTTCATAGATTTCAGAAGTTCATGAAAGAACTTTTATGAACTTTTGAATGTTGAAAACATTGCGGGTTAAAAACAAAACAAAATATTTGCCGGTTATTTATAAAAGTGATTAAAACACCATCCGTTTTCAGATTTTTTAGTTTTAGGTCAGATTTATTACAATCAGATACGGCGAGATTGACCATTAGTCAGTAGTTCTAACTTCAAAAGTAACTGAGCACGCAACAAGGGACCTGTGAGAAGTTAGTAAAAGCCTCCCGGTAAGATTGTTATATAAATAACAGGTGTTTTAGTAGCAATATTATGATTTGTTGTATCAACAGATGGTAGGGGGAATTGGGGAATCGACAATCGAATAACGAATACTGCTTCTGAATATTTCACTTGTTAACTACTTCAAAAAGTTTACATTTATTAGGGACACATTTTCACATTGTTCCAATCTATTAAATTACTTGTTGTTTGTGCCTTTTAGCGGATTTAGCTTGAAAAATTCAAAATGAAGGTGAAATTAGAAGACCTTATTTCCGATTTGGAATCTAGAATCTTGGTCATAGACGGAGCAATGGGGACTATGATTCAACGGCATAAATTGGAGGAAGAAGATTTCAGAGCTGAAAGATTTGTGGACCATGAAAAGAGTCTGAAGGGCAACAATGACCTTTTATCTTTGACTCAACCGAAAATTATTGTAGATATTCATAAAGTAGGTTTCCATGTTTCATATTCTGTATTTCAATCAACATTCACATTCAATTGATTCTTATTGTATAAATCTTTCTGTTTTTCTTGGCAGGCATACTTGTCAGCAGGTGCTGACATAATTGAGACAAACACGTTCAGTGGAACAAGCATTGCGCAGTCCGATTATGGTTTAGAAGATCTTGCATATGAACTTAATTATGAATCTGCCCGTGTTGCTCGAACAGCCGTTGAAGAATTTATGTCTGAAAATCCTGGAACAACCCGGAAATATGTAGCTGGAGCATTAGGACCTACAAATAGAACGCTGTCGATTTCTCCGTCTGTGGAAAAACCTCATTTTAGAAACATCAGTAAAATCCTAATGATACTTTATTCATACTGACAATTTAAACTTCTTGTTGTTAACTGAAAAGTGGGTACTAAAATGATTGTGTATTATAGCATTCGACGAATTAAAGGACGCGTACAAACAACAAGCAAAGGGATTACTAGATGGACATGTAGACGTACTTTTAGTCGAAACTATTTTTGACACAGCAAATTCCAAAGCTGCTTTATATGCGATTCAGGAGCTGTTTGAAGAAGAAGGGTACACACCTTGCCCCATTTTGGTAAGAAAAATGAAAAATTCGGTTTTTGTCCTGGAATTTTTTTATTGTTAAAGCTACTATGATGATAAATGTATGTTTTTGTCGTTGCAGATATCAGGTACCATCGTTGACAAAAGCGGCCGAACTCTTTCTGGTCAGTTAGGAGATGCATTTATTGTCAGTGTTTCTCATTCAAATCCATTATGGTATGTTACCATTTCTATATACATGTACTGGCATGTATTTATTATTAATATTTGTTATTACATGACTAATGTTAGAATACGTGAAAAGTAAATACTAACCTTTTCATTTAGCATCGGGTTAAATTGCGCTTTAGGTGCAAAAGATATGAGACCATACATCCAGAGGATGGGTGAAATGACCGATGCATACATATTATGCTACCCCAATGCTGGTAAATGAACTGCATAGTAAATGTTAAGTTATATGAAAGTTTTCTGTAGAAAACAGAGCTTCCTCGTATAATGTTCATATAAACAAAACTCTGATAGAAAAATTAAATTTGCTGTTTCAATATCTTGCAGGACTTCCGAATACATTCGGCGAGTATGATGAAACACCGAAGGAAATGGCAGCAACATTAAAAGAGTTTGCTGTTGATGGCTTGTTAAATATTGTTGGAGGATGTTGTGGAACTACACCCGATCACATTCAGTATAGAACTTCTCAAGACTTTTATACATGTTTTGAAATTCATAAAATCAACGTTTATTTAATGTTAATTTGTTAATTGTTTCTTAGGGCTATTGCAAAAGTCATAAAGGATATAAAGCCACGAAAACGCAGCACTGTACCACTCTTTCAGAATGACATGCTTCTGTCAGGACTAGAGCCTATGAGGATTGGTAAAAATACAAACTTTGTCAACATAGGAGAAAGATGCAATGTAGCTGGCTCGCGTGTGTTCTGTCGTCTAATTAAAAACGGGAAATATGATGTGAGTAGTAACAATTTCAGTAGAATAATGGGAATCATATCATATAGAACGAGTAAGTAATTCTTATTTTGATTTATAAAGGAAGCATTGGCCGTGGCTAAGTTGCAAGTTGAAAATGGTGCCCAAATACTGGACATTAACATGGATGAAGGAATGTTGGATGGTGTACAAGCCATGGCCCGGTTCATAAATTTGGTTTCATCTGAGCCTGAAATATGTAAGGTATGTGGCGGATTATAAATGTAAAGAGGACTCTACAAAACGTTTTGTCCGCTCATTAAAAAAATTGACTATTTCGTATAACGACTTGAAATTAAAATGTTGATTTTATGAAATTGTTGCAGGTGCCATTATGTATTGATTCGTCCAACTTTAATGTCATTTTGGCCGGCTTAAAATGCACACAGGGTAAATGCATTGTAAATTCTATATCATTGAAGGAAGGCGAGAAAGATTTTATAGATAAGGCAAAAGTTGTCAAAAGGTTTGGCGCGGCTGTCGTTGTAATGGCTTTCGATGAGGAAGGACAGGTACTATTGTACCATTCAATTACATTAATCGGCATTTCCGGAAATTAATTTGGAAACTATTTGTCAAATTAATTTTCGGTTTAACATTTTTTATAGGCAACTGAAGTAGACAGAAAGGTTGAAATATGTGAAAGGTCCTTTAGAATTCTTGTGGACACTGTGGGTTTTAATCCGAATGATGTTATTTTCGACCCAAATATTCTTACTTTGGGCACTGGAATGGAAGAACACAATGAATATGGAATAAATTTCATCAAAGCTACCTCACTAATTAAGGTACCCTTTTAATTGAGTTGTTGTTATTAGTCTAACTTCATAGTTAAACTCTCAAAATATATCGTTGTTATGTTAAATATTTTTGACTTCCATTATTATCATTAAAATCTGATGTAGAAACGATGCCCAGGCTGCAGAATTAGTGGAGGTGTCTCTAACATTTCGTTCTCTTTTCGAGGAAACGAAATCGTACGAGAGGCAATGCATTCCGTGTTCCTGTATCATGCCATCAAGGTTAAAAATGTTTTGTCTTACGTCCGTTGATTGAAAATAATTACAACAAAAATTTCTGAAATTCTTATATCACAAATGAACACATTGCTTGTGGTGAAATCATATTTAAATTACAGGAAGGAATGGATATGGGAATAGTGAATGCCGGCAATTTACCTGTGTACGATGATATCGAGCCGAAACTTTTACAACTCTGTGAAGATATCGTTTGGAATAAGAGCCCCGAGGTAGTATCGTTTAACAGTACTTATCCATGCGTCGAGAATGAATAAAGTTATTTAATTACCAGTTATTTGAATGTTCTTTATGTACAGGCCACTGAAAGATTGCTTGAGTACGCTCAATCTATTGATAAATCCGCAAAAAAAGTAGAAAAAGAAGCAGAGTGGAGATCAAAAGAAGTTAAAGAACGGCTGGCATATGCTCTAGTGAAAGTAAGTTAGCTAAAATTTCCAGTTGTTTTTAAACTTTATTATACAGCATTGCGCAACTATGTATTATGGAACGGATGGATCATGGATGTTTTAAGTAAAAATTCTAACTAGCTAATACTATGTGAATTGATACAGGGAATTGATCTACATATAATTGAAGACACGGAAGAGGCGCGTCACCTTTTTGCACATCCATTAAATGTAATCGAAGGTCCTTTGATGAACGGAATGGGCCAAGTGGGAGACCTATTCGGAGCTGGAAAAATGTTTCTGCCGCAAGTAATTAAGTCTGCAAGAGTTATGAAGAAAGCAGTCGCATATTTGATCCCGTATATTGAGAAAGCGAATATAGCCAATTCTCAAGAAGTATATAAAACTTTTATATATTTAAAAAAATATTTGCAGCTGTGTTAATCAATGATCGTTTTTTAACCAGTATGTTTGCTGTGTTTTAGGCTCACCATGTTGGAACCGTCATTCTTGCTACCGTTAAAGGAGATGTTCATGACATTGGAAAAAATATTGTCGGTGTTGTGTTGGGATGTAACAACTACCGGGTGATTGATCTTGGAGTTATGTGTCCAGCTCACAAAATTCTAGAAACAGCAATTGCTGAAAGAGCTGGTGATTAAAAACAACAATACGATCTAAAGTTGAAATGTATTGATTTCAATTCAAGGAATGTTTTCACATTTCATATGCTTTCATAGATATCATTGGACTTTCGGGATTAATAACTCCGTCTTTAGATGAGATGATGTTCGTGGCCAAAGAAATGGAACGACTGGATTTTAAAGTTCCTTTACTGATTGGTGGAGCCACGACTTCCAAGCAGCACACTGCCGTAAAGATTGCTCCGAAGTATTCACAACCAGTTGTGCATGTTTTAGATGCGTCCAAAAGTGTAATGGTTTGCTCGGCACTGTTAGACTCACTGAACAGAGAAACGTTTATTGAAGAGATCGCCGAAGAATACGTAGAAATTCGAGAGGATCATTATGATAATTTACGAGATCGTAAATATCTCAGTATTAAGGAAGCCAGAGAAAAAAAACTAAATATCGATTGGAATAATACTGCTATCAGTAAATTGAATAAAATTCATTTTACCAAAAATACATTATTTTTTACACTATTGTTACATTATATTAAACCTTTATTGAATTTGTAGAAAAACCAGCTTTTCTCGGAACTGAAGTCTACAAAAATTATAGTTTGACTGAATTGTCAAAATATATTGATTGGAAACCTTTCTTTGATGTTTGGCAGCTAAGAGGAAAATACCCTAATCGAGGCTATCCAAAGTTATTCAACGATCCTACAATTGGTCAGTATTATTCGTCAATCAACCAATTTAACTGTTAATAATTTCGAAACCTCGCTTTTTTCACGAAAGTATCAACATCTTCAATTGGCTTTAGGTGGCGAAGCTAAAAAAGTTTTTGATGAAGCTCAAAAACTGTTGGAAGAAATGATACAGAATGAGTCTCTGACTGCTAACGGTATAGTTGGGTTTTATCCTGCAAACAGTCGTGGTGACGATATTTTGATCTTTTCTCCCGACTCTGACGACAAATCAAATCCCATTGCAGTTTTTCATGGACTAAGGCAGCAGGTCCATTTACAAATCTTTTTTAAATGTCTATTTGTTTTATGATGTATATTATTAAATTATTTATGAATCCCTTCCGCTACAGGCTGAAAAAGAAGTCAAGGAAGAGCCATATTTGTGCCTTTCGGATTTCATCGCTCCAGTCGAATCTGGAGTATGTGATTACATCGGCATTTTTGCTGTATCAGCTGGTTTCGGTTGCAAAGAAATTGTAAAAAAGTATGTATACCACATTATTCTATCATTTTCTCGTATCGTTTTCCCCCATAATAAACTCAAAGCTCGAATAATAACTATGTTACTCACTGAACTTTCAACAAATAATTTTTTATGCAGGCTGGAAGATGACCTCGATGACTACAACATTATAATGGTAAAAGCATTAACTGATCGTTTGGCGGAAGCTTTTGCGGAGGAATTGCACCTTCGTGTTAGGACAGAACTCTGGGGATATAAAACGGAGGAAAGTCTAGAAGCCGGAGAATTGCTTAAAATAAAGTATCAGGTACGTGTCTCACTGTTTAAATATTATGGTGTACGTATTGTCCCAAAACGAACAATCATTTCTTTTTTGTAGGGAATCCGTCCTGCACCAGGTTATCCCAGTCAGCCAGATCACACTGAGAAAAATACAATGTGGTCGTTACTGGATATCGAAAACTCTACTGGCATCACACTGACAGACTCATTGGCTATGGAACCTGCGGCATCAGTATGTGGTCTTTATTTCCACCACCCTCAGAGTACCTACTTTGCAGTAGGAAAAATTCAAAAGGACCAGGTACGAAATTCTACAAAGTGGTTACACCTACAACGATGAATTTTTATTTTCATTTATAGATGCCTTTCTTCTTTTGCAATATATAGGTGGTGGACTACGCAGCTCGGAAAAACACAGATGTGCCAAAGATTGAACGATGGTTAAACATCAATCTAGCTTACGACAATGATGATGATGGCAACGAGATTTCTGAAGTTTCTAATTGATTCGACTGACAATGAGTTCCATGATTGTAAAATAAAAGAGTAAACCTTGTGTCTATTTTGATAATTTTGGATAATCCCGGACATGGATAAAAACATTATATAATATTTGCTCAAAGATATCTTTATAGTCGTCCTTTATAAAATCTACTGCCAAATCTGTCAAATCATTTTGAATCTTGTTATGAGAAATAGCATGTACTATTGTGTGGAAGACACGTAAAATAGGAAATATTTTTATTCTGGAATTTTACTTTACGTAGATAAAATGATGAAACATTATAGTACGTGGGCCGTTTGTTCTACCGACGTTAGAGTTCTCTTCTCTAGCCTAGATATTACAACTCGTGGCCTTTTAATCGAAAATAAATAATAATAATAATAATAAAATTATTGTTTAATTTTAACGGTTATAGTGAGAGTAGTTGCTACGGTAGTGTTTTAGAATTTATATTATGGTTTCGTGTTTTCCTTGAGTTCCTCTTGTTGTAGTGAAAATAAAGATTTGCGATTATTTTTACCAAAAAGCTGGTCAAAATCATTTAATGTATGCTAAGGTCCTTGCTATAATAATAGTCGTAGTACATTAATTATTTGGATGAGTTGAAATGCCCAAAGTTCCAACGTCAACCCCGTCGGCAACATCAAGACGAAATGCAACAGGAACTTCGTCGATGAGAGCTGTTCCAATTGTCGGTGAACCCGATGTTGGGACTGCAGGTTCCACAATTAGACATAGATCTGGACCATCCGTCACTACCGGAAGTATTTCAAAAAGTCATCGAATTCCTTCACGATATGCACCATCAGAACCTGCTCGAACTACAAATACGATGCGTGTCGTAACAAGAACACGACCCGGTCCTTCTTCCAGTCGGAGTAGAGTGGTTTTATTTGCCAGTCGAACCACAAAGCGTCATGATTCTTCAAAGACCCGCAGGTCATCCGGTGTGGCGGCCGCCGGAACGGGAGGGGAGTCAAACCCTGTAGTGGTTACAATTAATAGATCAGCTCGGTCCACAACGGGACTTAATTCCTTGCTTCAAAAAAATCCTAGACTCAAATCTAAATCCCGAGTTACTTTTGATCTCCCAGAAGACGATTTATTCGATTCTGTGTCTTTAGTTGTTCACAATGACAAGGTCATACACAGAACTACATGATAAATTCGTCATGTTCTGGATGACAAATTATTTTTACCTCTTTTTATTTCTTGTAGTTCCTTGTAAAAATATTTCGCAACTTGAATTGGAACGAGTTGCTGTCTGTCAGAGAGACTTGTAAGAAATGGCTGGAAGTGGTTTCCTGTGATCCGAATATGAAGCGGAAACTTCCAGTGATTGCCTTTCGAGGAAATGTTTCAGAGGCTATGAATGTATTTAACAAGTCATTGGTGGTTTGGACACAGTTTAGAATTTGTAGCAACTTTATCTGCGACTGTTCTCATTCGATCCAATCTGAATTTTGGTCTAAGCATGGAAAAACGATGACATATCTTCAAATTCGTAACATGACGATGTCTCTCACGGGTTTTATTGATGTTTTGTCTCGATGTACAAATCTAGAACATTTGACAATCGCATGGACTCCGGAAATGTACTCTTTTAATTCGGAGCTCATTAAAAAATATTTTGGAATTCATTTCAGAAATGGGTATGTAATTTATTAATATAATAAGCAAGGGCGTATCTAGGATGTGGTAACGGTGGGGCTGTAGAATTCTGAAGGAAGATCCATAATCCATACACATCACATAAATAGGTCTTGTTTGCGAAATATATGCAGCCAATCCCCTCTTCTGATTTATAATAAAATATTTCGTCCTCCTTAATAACTTCATCATGAAATTAACCTTTCTTGTAGGACTTTTGCAAGATTAAAAGAACTTGTAATTGAACGGAGTTCCTACATTGTGGATAATGCACTCTGGAGCCTATTGAAGTGGTGTGGAGGTCCTTTGAGGTATTTCCTTTTGTGAAACATACTCCATTTCAAATTGTTATTTATTTGTTTGACATGATATACCACATTACTATGCTAAATTAATTTTTCTTCTGATTGTTTAAAACCCAAGGTCGTTGTCATTAATTTGTGCCCCTGATGTAATTTCTCACTTGAATCGTTTGAAACCACGCTGGAGTATTGAGCCAATACAAAATTATGTCAATCGTTTTGGATACACTGGTCAATTTAGGTTCTTGGATTTTTCAAATAGCAATTTATCATCGGATGACTTGATGTCATTAGGTGACACTTCAGCCCTTACAAATCTCACGGGAATCCGTCTCAACAATTGCCAAGTCAGCGTTCCGTCCATTGTTCACTTTATTAATAAAAAGGGAAGTATTATTGAAGAACTCTACTTGGAAAATGTTCCTTCCGCTAGTGACAAGCTATTTAACGAAATTTCCTTACCTCTTCTTCGCATTCTGAGTATTTCAGGAAACGAATGTCTGTACGAAAACATTGATTTTGTTTCAAAGCTTCATCGATTGGAAGAATTTCATTGTAGCAATACAAAATGGTGTGACTATTCCATGATTACAAGCCCATTCGAGTCTCATGCATTTCGGCAACGTGTTAAAAAAATGAACATTGGGGCAAATGTAAAAATGTGTGAATCAAGTCGCAGGGCGAATTTCATTGGAAATTCTAAATGGTTTTCCCATTTTCTAGCAGTACTTCCCAATCTTGTTGAATTAGATGTGTCGGGTTGGGGAAACTTTGGATCAAATGAAAACTTTAAGTTGATATGTAGTCATCTCAAACAACTGCAGCATCTTAGGGTACGAAATTGGAGACAGTTGGGGGATTCTGGAGTTTCGGGCATTGATGCCGAGGAATTGGAAAAGGAAACTAATTTTATGAACATGGAAATGCATTACGATATTAAAGGGAATCACGTCGCACCTAGCCGTTCATTCATAGGATCCTTAAAATGTAAAATAAATCATAGACTTTTTTGCAAATGCGTACCAGATTCGTAAATACAACCAAGTTTAAAAATGAATTTAACTTTCCAAAATAGATTTGCGCCATTTGGATATCAGTAACTCCCTTATTACGGATACTTCACTCAAATATGGAATAATCCATTTAAAACATCTGCGAAATCTTTCCATGGAAGAGACATTTGTAATCTACTTTTCCATTGTTTAATAGGATAGTTTATTATTATTATTATTATTATTACGATTAAGATAGTAATGTGCGTGTTTCATCTTTGTAGATTTCCGAATTAGGATTACAAAATCTATTACAGAACTGTTTAACTTTGGATCAAATCTCTGTAGAAGGTTGCGATCAAATATTTCTGTCCAAAGAGAGAAACAAAATTCCACGTTCTGATGGCCGTTTTATCACAATTGGAAAATTTTAGTTGTAATTTTAAAATCCACCGAAATTCTAATTTCTTATTTCCATATTACTATCATTAATTGTTACAGCCTTAACAATTAAATATCAAAATTATTAGTTTGACAAGATGACAATTCAGCATCATTATTAAAGTAGCAAAATTATGCTAATCAAGCACAACTCCTTTTATTTTACCCCTTCACTGAATCAAATCATTAATTCTCTAATTAATATCTACATGGATTTTTGAAGTTAAGAATTATTAAATGTAAGGGCTCGATATAATTTTCATACATAACTAGAAATTATCAAAAAAAACTATCAATGCAAAAGAAGGCTTATATAGTGCTGCATAATGTATCTTAACTTTATTATTAATCTATAAAGAATTTACTTTGGAAAATGAATTAGGTAAATGTCACCACAAGTTTAATACTTTTTGTTTCATTCCGTATAGGCAGGTCGTACCGAGTCTTCAAATCAAGTTCTTCAGCAAGTAAATTTATTACTTTTCGTTGAAGTAGAGATAAACCATATCGACCAATTCCGCTTTCCTTTTTCTCTTACAATCTATTCCTTTTGACATCAAGAAATCTGTCATGATGGTTACAGTTAACTTGTCAACCTATGATAGTTGAACAAAGAAATATATTTATGTTTTTGAATTTAAAGTGACCACAGCAATCATAAAAAATCTTTACAAAAAGATTAGATTTATTAAAATACCCGTTTGTTTTTAGCTTCCATTTCCATGTTGAACTCCACTTTGGGTTTCTTGGCTGCAGAAGCAGCATATAAGGTACGATAGTGATCATCACAAGATGATAATTCGTAGTTAATTTCAGTAGGGAGATTTCCCAGACGCTGCTCCATTGCTTCTGTATTGGGATCTGAGAAGGCACAATGATTAATTTATTAATTGGGCTCAATCAAAATAAGTACACAAAAGTTACCAAGTTAAATGTTATTAATAATTTGTACCAGAATAATCCTCATAATCTTCTTGTTCCAGACTTTCTATTGCTAATTTCTCCAGCTGACGCCATTTTAGCTGCACATCTGGCGATTTGTAACACGTTATGTCGAATTTCCGGTTTGTCAATTTTTTAACCACCTTTTGCATTAAATCCACCAATGAGTCAGGACAATCTAGTTTTCCTTCTCCCAAATTAAGACTGCGAATTTCATCTAGATAAAGACATACAGATGATTAATATGGTTTAATTTTATTACGGTCATCGGTCAGTATCAATACATGTGTTAATGTAATAACTTTACATAAATAGCAGTGAAAACACGTACCAGAGAAAGGCAGTATGAATACATGAAACCCTTGAGGGAAAGGAATTTTGCAATCCTGGTCATTCGACAGTGAAGGAATCAAGCAAGCCAGTTTCGGTTTTCGACCTCGAGCGATAACCATACGAACCACAGCAATTTTCTAAAATATTATCGGTAAAAAAGAGTTAAGTACAGTAAAGAATATGTAAGTAATTATTGTTGTAATAATGCATAGTGCATACAGTACATTGATATTGACTTACCTCTAATGCATGACATCTTTTCAAGAGAGAAATAAAAAAATCACGACTTCCTGTAATTCTTTCTTCGTCGGGGTATAAAAAGTAAGAGTGTGATTTGAACCATTCCAAGCAACTGATGTCACTTTGGTTAGCAAATCCCAAAATAGAAATTCCAGGTTCATAGCGGTAGTTCAATTCCTGTATTTCTGTATTTGTGAATACAGCTTTTTCTCCTTTAATTTCAGTAACTTTTCTCTCCTCTAACAGCAAAAAAACGAACAAAGTGAGTTAAGTGAGTTAGCATACTTAAAAAAAACCTCAAGGAATTAACAGTACAAGAGTATTATTACCGGATTTAAGTGCTGGCATTCCAGTGTCCTAACAAATAATTTATTTAAACGTTTGAGATGAATTGTCATTAATTAAAAGTCAAAGTTACATCATTTTATACTGACCGTTCTAAACTTGGACACTGTCTTTTCCACTGGTTCGCTGGTTAATTTATTTATATTGACCACTTTTGGTGGAGTTGGTTTGCTAGAATGTATAATTTGACAAATTATTGTGTGCACTTTTATTAAAATAAAAGATAGGCCAGGTAAGACCACTATAATTTCATTACCTTGCAAAAGAATATACTCCAACAGCGATTTTATATCCAGGAGCGATTTCCAAAGTACTTCTGACAAGTGGTCGTCTTAACCTTTGTTTCATTCTCACAACATTAAGCAGGCTATTGTCATTTTCGAGAAATATTATGGAAGAAGATTCCTCCAAAATGCGCTAAATAACAAAAAGTATTCTTTTAGATGTAATAAATTGTTATAACTTGTATATAAATATCGAAACAGAGTCGCTCACATACAGAGTAAAAGTTTTCAAACACAAAATCTTTTTTAAATGTGACTATATTTAAGTCAACTTTTTTTCCAATATCATTGAATTTCTCAATTGCATCTTGCTGAAGACTTTTCTGGCCTGCATGCGGGTTATCTTGGCAAGTGAAGAATAAAATCTTTTTCGAATACGAATCTGTTTTCCTTTGTAGTCCAGAAAAAATACAATAATTACAATCAAGGAAACTATAATCAAGGAAATCAATAATTTTTGCAATGAATATTCCATTTTTGTATAAACTTACGCTTCTTGGAAAACTTCTTTCGCCAGCCAGAACGCTTCTTTCAGATTGTACGTTGACGAAGAGCCAATAGTTTCTTCGAAACCGTTAAAATCGTCAGAAGTTTTCATGGTATTTAACTCTTCAATCATTGCCACTTTTACTGTAGACATGTTTTGTAACACATACAGATTATTAAAATCTGACAAATTTTTGTGATTCTCAGTACCACACAAAATAATACTGACAAAATCTTTGGAGTTGGACACTATTTTGGTACGCCAGAGACTTTCACAGCACTGAAACACATAAATTAAATACACAGAGATTATAATGCCACCAAGCCACGATTGTTTACTGCTTACATACAAATAAAATATACACAAAAATAAAATAAAATTCTTGAAACCTTAATTGCAGACATGAAAGGAGTCTCCGATTCCTCCTCTCCAGTTTTCCATGGCTCGAACATATCCGGTGTTGCAGATATAATGACAACAAGAGCTGTCTTGCCTGTGCTCCGGAATTCTTCATTTTCAAATTCTTCGTCAGAATCAACTGGGTTCCAGGTAGCCATTGCGTTTCACCAAAGTTGTTTACGGTGCACAACAAGCGAACCGTGAGTAGGTATAACTTTTACAATAATTAAAATATTTAAAAAACCAACTTTTCGAACTTTTTTTCAAGTGTTTGCAGATTCGGATTCTGAACTATCGGCACTTGACTTTTGAAGAATTCAACATAACGTTCTCTCAAAGTTATTACATAAACTTCGCGGGTATTGAAAGCGCGCTAAAGAGTACAACCCAAGAGTTCAAATGGTTTTAGTGATTGTAAAAATTTCATTTTATATTTTGTACTCGCACGTTTCTAAAAATTTGGAATACATAGATTAAATTTCAATTAAATTAAATTTCAAACTGTAGGATAGCTTAAAAATTACTGTACTGAACATATAGGAAAAATGATTAAAGATACAAAAATGGCAATCGGGGCCTAACAGATTTACTTAAAAATGAGGATTTCGTAAACTAGTATTTACGTTTTGTACAAAAAATTAATTTTTTATTCTTTTCGATACTTTGAAATGGAAATACAAAAGCCATTTAAATGTCCAATGTGTACCTCGGTAGGAATATTATACTCACAATTTGTAACATTTATCTTGCTTGAATATACTTTTTTGTACTATAGGTAAATAATGATTACTTGTTTTTTATTATTGCATTCAGAGATTCACAAACGAGGATCATCTTCAGGTTCACAAACGACGACATGAAATGTCCTTGAACTTGGGTAAAACAAGTGGAAGTATGACATCCCAATCTCTTGACAGTTACGTAGAAGAAACTCCATCTCCAACTAGATTTTTCAGAAATTGTGAAGAAGTTGGCTTGTTTCAGGACCTTCAAAATGTGAATCCATTTGACGAGCAGTTTTCTAAAGCTGCTAGCGCAACTCCTACCAATGAAAATTTTGAATTCAACTTTTCTATGGCATCCACGCCGTCGTCTTCACGGAGTGTCATGAGCCACACCTTGTCCATGAAGCGTTCAGCGGATCAAGACACCCTAAACACTCCTCAAGTTATTGGCTATCCTGCTATTTCTTCAACAACAAATACAACCAGTATTATGACTTCAGTTTCAAATTCAATTCCTCATGTTTCCATTACACCATCACCGAAATCGTCCAGTAGTGCCAATAAAGAATTGACTGTTTCGGTAAACTCCCAAGTACAAAATCCTGGTATTTCCACAACAACTCCTACGGAAGCGCCTGAAGTATTAATTGGGGAAATAGAGTTAAATTGTGACTACTGCAACGATAACCCTCCTTCTTCGTCCGATTGTTTATCAGTCAGAGAGGAATTAGCCAATACCTTAACCCTAACCAGTAGTCCCACTTCTGCGAAAAAACCAAAATCAAATCTGCGATTAACATTAACACAATTATCAGCTGAAGCATCCGATGCAGAGGTCTCGGCAGGTATCAGTACTAGTTCCTCAAGTGCTTCCCAAAAGTCTTCACTTCCAGTAGAGTCTTCATCATTTGCAATGGAATTTGAAGCTGGCAAAGGGGTGAGTACTATGTTGGATATGCCGGACAAAAAGGCGGATTTGCTGGAAAGGAATCGTGCTGCTGCATCACGTTCCAGAGAGCGCAGGAAAAAATGGATAAATTCGTTAGAGGCAGTAAATCAAAATCTTTTATCATCTCTGTCACAATCTCGATCAGAAATAAACAAATTGAGAGCTGAAAATGAAAGCTTGAGGACGCAGTTGGGTCGTCACGCAAATTGTGAAGTTACTCGTCAAGAATCCAAGTCTCAACAGCCAATTATATTAAGACAAAGTCCGGGTATTATCATGACTCCGATTCAAAATCACTCCGTAGAATCTTTATCATTAGCTTCCCCATCCCAGTCTAAGACTTTAGCAGCGCTTCCTATTCTCACGTCATCTTCCACTAAAACAAAACGTGGGCGTCCCCGAAAAGGTCAAGAAAAAAGAGCAGAAGTCGTTTGTGTTCCCAGTTCTGTTAGCTCTAATTGTGAAATTCCTGTGAAGGTTCAAATATTGCCATTATCTCATGCTGCGGCTAGTCAGATTGTAATTCTGCAGACAGATCGTTAAAAATAATTATGTGCTATTTATTTATTTTACTTGATAACAATATGAACGCATAATTTTTTATTCGCATTAATAATAATAATTGATAGGTTTTTATTCTAAAATGATGTGTTTTAAGTAAGATGGAATACAGGATACAGAAACGACAGACAAGACAGTAATGAAAAATTTTAATAAAAAAGTTTGTAACATTAAAAAAAAGCTTTGGTTATTTATTATTTTTATCTTCAAAATACATTATGGTTAGAGCACTTCTCAACAAAAAAATTGGTACAAACAAAATGTTTTACACTTTTTATGTTTTTTCCTTTACAAGAAAATAATAATATTAAATTAACACTATGGTGGTGGCGTTAATTGGTAAACCTTAACGATGTGATCTGTTCCTGCAGAAGCAAGCTGTAGTTTTTCGGCTGGATTGAATTTCAAGCGTTTAACAACATCATGATGAGCAATACTGACAAAGTAGAAAAATTATATACATGTTAAATTGTACTTTTTTCAAGATTTCAATCAGTCCAATAAGTAACTTAGCTAGTAACATTTTTATTTACCTGGTATCTAGTTTCTCTAAAAGTTTAAATTTTTCTTCTTTGTCCACTGAATCTACATTGTACTGATAAAAAAATATTTCACCGCCTTCTAAGCCGATAGCTATTATACCATCTGGATTCACAGAGACTGCAGATACCGATGTAACAAAGCTTTCCACAACGTCCATTTCATATTTACTGAAAAATGTTGTCAATATTAATACATATAAGTTTAAGTATAGTCCATGTTTTTAGCAAACCATACTGACACTAACAAGAAAAATTGAAAGTTATCCTTACTGAGTCTCTGGATTTGTTTTCCAAATGGCCAACTTTCTGTCTCGTGCACCAGTTACAAAATAATTTCCTAATGGGGCCCATGTTCCAACCCAAAGAGCTCTCGAATGAAAATTTCCAGAGTCAACTACTTGTATAGAAAACTTTTCATTTTCACCAGACGGGCGACAAACGTTCCATACCGCCCACACTCTGTCTCGTGATACAGAAAGAAGCTTCTGCCCATCAGGGCTAAACTCCATGTCCGTAACATTAAGTTTGTGGAAAGGAAAGTCACCCAAGTTTTTCCATTTCTCGGCACACCTGTTTAATTTCATCAATTAATTGGTAATGCTCATATAAATATGAATGTGAGAAACGACAAGGCAATAATCTTATTGTACCCACCATAGGATAATGGCAGCAAATTGGGGTTTGTTGGCTTGCGATCCGCTAGCAATTAATTTGTCGACAGGAGATGTGGCAATACAAGAAATTTCATACACATGTCCATATAACTTGGAAACCTCAGCCCATAGGGTCTGGGATCGGATAAAATCTTCATCTAGCCTGATTTCAACTGAGGTATCATCCAAGCCTTCCGATTCAGGGACAGATGCCGACTGATTTGATAAGCCCAAAACAGGCAAAAAAGCGGACGCAGATACTACAGTATATAAAACATCAATATATTAGCACAAAATATTCGTTCAAATTAAAGAGAAAAACATTCGTCGGTTAAAATCAAATAGACGTCCACCTTCTTTAAAATCAGTGCTTATTTCACTAATAATATCCAGATTTTGAATGAATATTTCGGTTGGTTGAAATGCTCTTAGAATTTTTTCCTCTGCTCCAGACACAATTAAATTTCCAATACTCTTTACAGCGTATAAATCATGTCCATGAATTTGTGGGCGTGCTATTTCATGCCAGCGGTTTGGACCCCAAGGAGCGTGAACACGGGTAGTTTGATCGTCACTAGTTGAGATAATATAATAACCTTTGGGGTGGTAATCTAAGTCTGCAACTGAAGAAAAATGGCCTGTGATACTTGGCTGCACATTCCAGGCATCATCATCCTAGTCAAAATACAATCATTGTAAATCAATGTTAAAATAAAATAAAGTTAAAAAATCTCATTCGGTAATGTTTACAGAAATTATATCAACGCACCTCGGATTTCGTCCAGATTTGAATGGCACCTTGAAAGCCCCATGACACAACAATTTTGTCGTCAAATTTGGCCCCAAATCCACCTGGTAGCTGTCCACCCATTACACCAAATCGCGATTTTTCCGTCCATATATCTCCTTGATTTTCCCATATTATGGTCGATTGGTCACTTGAGCACGACAGCAATTCACCTTTACAATATAAAAATTATTTCTCACTCAAGATAATTTGTAAAATGAGGAATAAATATTAATGGCTGTTTATACAAATACCTTGAGGATTCCAATGTAGAGAATTAATCCAGCCTTCGTGACCCATGATCATAGAATCAAACACAATTGTATAGTCTTGATATTGATGAATTTGAAATTCAAAATCTTCTATTTCTGGTCTGTTCTTTGTAAAACGCCATACAGCTATGAAAGAATCTTCACCTCCTGATGCCATCAACACATCTCCGTTTTCTATACGAATTATAAATTATTCAACACATGCGTCAAAAGTCAAAATTCATTAAATTAATAATTATTCATATTAATTATTCATAAAAATAATTAAATTACTTTACCTAAAGACACAAACGTGATACAACGCACCCAGTCTTCATGCTTATTCAATGTACAAACTGGTAAAAATATTTTCTTGCTTTCAGATTTTTCTATTTCCTCATTTCTTCCATACAATATCACAGATCCTGTATCCATTCCCAAAGCAAATATGATATTGTTCTCATCTTCGCCAAAACGGTAGAATACGAAATCGAGGGCAACTGATTTCTGGATATCAATTTCTTGAAATAGTTCGAGATTTTCAGCTACAAAAATATGATTGAAACCCAAGTTATGAAACAATAAAACAACTAAAATATTATCGTTGAAAATGAAAATGCCAATTGCTTTACCTTCTAAATCTAATTGGTAAATAAGAACTTCGCCGACTGAATTGATAGTGCCAATTAAAATCTGCGTTTGATTCAATTGTATAGCGTCACAAATGTTTACCGAATTTTGAGATATGCAACGAAAAATTTTTGGTTCAAATATAAAATTTGACAAGTTTTCATTTCCATAATCATCCATGGCTCTCCATAAAGCAACGGCTCCATCATAGGCACTTGTTATCACCCAACGGTGATTGTCTAACCTGCAAGTAATAAAAATCGAATTTAAAAAAAAATAAAAGTGTTGTAGAAAACATAACTTTAGAGTAAAATTACAAAAGGTTGTTGCAAAAACAACTTACGTATTTTTCACAAATCTAACACAGTTAATTTGTCCTCTGTGTACAACCAGCGTATGAATAACTTTCTGTTCCTGAAAAACATAATTAAATTAAAACATACTCCTTTTTGAAAAGAAAATTTGGAAAAGAAAATTGTTACATTGCAATAATTTACTTGTGTATCGTAGACTGCAAGAGAATTGTTAGCTCCAAATAAAATAAAATCCGAAGCTAATTCTAAGCAATTGTAGATGCAATTACATCCTGCAGATGTGTACTCAACTTCCACGATCATATTTTACATAAAACCTCACAATTATATCTACTTTGAATAAATAATTTTATTTATAACACAACATTCCAAGTTTCCGTTCTTCCAGACTGTCCAATTAATTAATTGGATGAATATCTACAGTCAACAAACAGTCTGGATGGAACGGGAGAGGAAACATTTTTGAGTACCTGTGCAACATGCTGATTTCTATTCATGCAGGCGATGAGACAGAATGAGTTGAATTGAAGCGGGAGGACTGCAATCGGAAGATCACAAGTAGACTCCACTCTGAATCTCAATTCCCGTAAATAACTGAATTGAATACCTTTCTTCTTACCTATCAATCAGACGAAAGATTTCAAATGGAATAGTTTTTACATGAATAAAAATTTAATATCCAATGAATAGTTTTTGCTGAGTTTTTGTATGAAAGAAAATATTAAATGAAGGGTTTCAAATGGCATTGTTTTTTTCTGAAAGACAGTAAATGTTTCTAAAAAAATTAATAGAAAGATTGCGAAAGAAAACATTTTTACCGAGAGCAAATTATTAAAAAATAGTTGTAACAGAATTAAATTTTAATAATATAATGGAGGAAACTTACAGAAAAATATAAGTTTTATTAATATATTTTCTTACGAACAGAGTTCAATAAATTATTATGTCCGACAGAACCGCAAAAAAGTCTTTTTTAACCTTGTACTCTCCCTAGATTTTAATTCTAGATACGCTCTTGCATGTCCTTGAGTAATAAATATTTTACTTCGAAGAATCTAGATATATCAGATAGAATAACGACGTGAAACACAAACAGAATTAGTTTTCAAAAAATTTCAGAATTATTGTACGCATATTAAAATCTTAAACACAATTATTAATATATTAATTATAATTTATAAGTATTATATTAATGAGGGCAATATACCTAACTATTAAATCATGAAGCTTTTGTCAAATGTTTCTAGAAAGAGAAAAAAATCTTTTACCTGAACAGGCCCGTACCCAGGACTTCGGTTTGCGGGGCACGACCTAATAAATTGGCACGATCGCAAAAAATACCGAAAAAAGGGGTTATCCTTCAGCCGCAAATAACCCCTTTTTAACGGAATTGGGTAGGGGCACTTTTCCCCCTTCTGTACGCTCCTGTACCTGAAATCATTTCTACTCAAATCACTATTAAAATATTATTCCATCAGAATTTTTATTTCATTCATTAAAAATCAGAAATAATTTCTCTCCAGCAAGGGCGTATTTAGATTTCAGATTAGATTTTAGAAGGGAGTCACTTTTCCTTTCTATGTTCCGAAAAAATATTTATTCCATTAGAATCTTTATTTTATTCATTAAAAATCCTAAATAATCCCCCCCCCAGCAAGGGCGTATTTAAACTGCACGGGGGAAAAATAGTTATTTGCGTCAAAGGAATAGAAAAAATTCAAGTCAGGTCTTCCCTGATTTCTCATTTCCAAATCGTAGTTACACTTGCTTATAAAATTATTATTCAATAAAATGTTATTTCATTACATTAATTTCATTACAATTTTTTTAAGTAAATAGGGAGAATAGGGACTTCTGTCTTCACACCTCGGAAGTTGCTTAATTTTAAATTTCTGACTCTCAAGGACTCTTGATCTTCTCTTTAAGACTGTTGCAGGAGAACTTTATTGCTATTAAATTACCCAACCTATTTAGTCACAATATTCAAGTTAAAAATAAATTCTTATTCGAAACATTGTTATAATTTCTCAACGCTCTAATAACCGTCTTTGGGACGGATGACAGATATCATAAGGAAATATGTTTTTTGTTGTTTTTATTCGATTAGAATATTTTGCATAGAATTATAGCCAAAAATATTATGTAATCCTAGTTTTGGCTCCCCTGCGATTAGCGAGACTAAAGCAAAGTAACAATGTTTCCTAATTTTAGATTTTATGATTATTTCCACATAATGATTATTTCTTCAACCAAATCGTACTAAAGTAGAGCGTTTGTATGATAATACTTCTACATTATAAAATCATAAAAGCAACCGTTATATTTTATGATGTAGGGTTAGTCTAGTGTAGGAAGTATATGTATGCCGCAGTGTCAAGGGTTATGATATTATGCCCGTTGATGCCAGAGTATAGAAATGATCAAAGTCTTGAACACAATTTTAGCTTAATACTTAACCAATGTGTAACTTTATTATTACCAATGGGATAACACCGAATTTGTAATGTCAATGTGAAAACAACAAATGTGTATTTCCATAAATATAAAAATATATCTTTTGATTTCGAATTTTAAAATTTGCATTGTTCGTTGAATCTTTTAGAAACAATAACCATTGGTTATAATATACAAAATGAAAAATAGAGCTACTTAGTGGGTATTAGTTAATGGCAGCAACTATTTCCTCAAGAAATACTTAACCGTAGAATCCTCCAAGACCGTATCCGAGTCCGTAACCTCCATAACCGAGTCCACGGTATCCGAGTCCGTATCCTCCGTATCCTACATGGGAATAAAAAAGAAATTTAGAAAAATGACTTTACAGTCTCTCTCTGATTGAGTCTGGTGCTTAGACTTTCCTTCTTAGAAATATTCCTTTAAACCGACAAATTTTGCTTCAAAGTGCTTAGAATGGCTTTCAACACTCAATATTATTTTCTTCAAAAGAGAATACTATTTGAATGTAAATTAATTCTTTGCAGTTTGCCAGGCAATATTTCTCAGAAAACTGCTGATAGTTTTTAGAAAATATTTCTTAGTTCAATTTCTTAAAATCGGTTAGAAGAATTTCGTACCGAGTCCGTAACCACCATATCCGTATCCGAGACCTCCGTATCCGAGACCTCCGTATCCAAGACCTCCGTATCCGAGACCGCCATAGTAAGCTCCGGCAGCGGTGTCAAGATCCTTCTTGTCAGCAGCCTTGGTGGCGAAGGCAACAGCGACGAGGGCGAGGACGATGAAAGCCTTAAAAATGAACAAAAAGAAAATCCAATGAGATTTCTTTGGTCAGTCACAAGAAATTTTAAAAAAACATTTTCTTTCGAGAAATGTTTTTCAAAAACGCGTATTTATGTATTTAAATGGCAGAATGGAGCTTACGACGATTTTGGCCATTTTGAAGTTGGCGAAGAGTTTGGTTGGGTTTGTGAGAGAGTTGAGAGTTAGTTTTGCAAATGAGCAAATGAGACTGATTGATTTCTGGACGAAGACTGCTCGCCTTATATACTAATTGTCCTGAAGTGAGCTACCATGGGACAGATACAAAGTTGTAGCAAACAAAGACGAGACGTGGACAGTCTCATGATATTTTTCCACTCTACCCCTCCACTCACACACTGCACGTGTATACAAATACATATTACAAGTAGTCTAGCGTAAAAGTAATAGTCTATAGAAGCAATTTCGCATTGCCCTAATAATTCCCTTGACTTAGCATAAAATTATTATGCTATATGTGAAATGAACACGGACAATCATTATATAATACTTACTTGAGACTATAAAACCCAAGAGAGACACACAAATGTACAAATATTGGTACAATGCAAAGTCTATTACACATCTTGTACATTCACACTTTACATGCCTTTGTGCACAACATAATGCGATATACATCAGCATTCAATAATACTTAATCTCAACACACACACACAGTCTCATTCATGCTTTTCGTATTGTGAGAACTGATACTGTAAAAGTATTTGCTGTATTGTATATGCACAACAATATTATAAAAACGAAAACCACATCAAGTGACCCTATATAATGCTTGATACATGCATCCCCAGGAATTACTCCTATATATACTTTTAATAAGTTAGTTAAGATATAACAAGCAAAAGAAAGGAACTTTGCTGAACGTTTCAGCTTGATCCTCTCTATTCACGCAAACCTTAGTTATAGGCATGTACAACTCACTTTAGTCAATCACTTTTCAATTCCAAGCGTTTTACGATATAATAATATCTGCTTAACATGCTTAGACTTAATACCTACTTCTGTGTGACTGTGAATTTTGCTAGTACACCTGTCTACCTCTGCGGCACATTTTTCTGTACTTACACATAAACATTAACAATAACAATGCAGATCTACTACAAAGTCATAATAATATAATACTAGGCCACACAGTACTAGTCATCGTTCCAGTTGTTATTATATAAACCTTGGTAAGTCAAGTCCACCAACTGTGATTCACATTATTTAGGTTTTTATGTCTGTAATTGATACGTATACAATTTTATTACTCGTAAGTATAAGTATTTTCGCTTTTTAACATTGCATGTACCTATACTGTAGTAATAATAGCTTAGTTTGCTTCTATATGAGTAAACTAATAATAAATAATAGCCATGCATTGCATTGCAAAAACATTAACACGGCTAATAGTGCCTTAAACTCCTATTTATTCTTGTGTATCAATTTCACGTAATTGGAAACATGAACAGGGAACTACTTTGTATAATGATATGTACAGCTATTAAGTACAATATATACAATCATGCCAATGCGAGCCAAATAATATACAGACACACATATAGCAGATAATAATGTTCTTCCCTTGCGTCTTGTCTATATAGCTTATTCTATATTTAACAAAGTATTCATCAGATAAGGCTGTTGTAAGGCTAATATCATTATATACGCAATAAAATGCTCAACAAAGATTTGTACATAAAAACCATAATGTTATCCAATCAAATGAATGCAAGTCGGAGGCAAGTACAGAAAAACAATGGTACACACACCACACATTATCCTCTAAGAGCAATACATCATCAGATCACACCACCATACCGTATTCATACTATACCAAATGATAGCAACGTTATACTAATTATATCTAAAGAGAATATGCCTTTATAACATTTAGGTAAATGTACACAGAGTGCCTATGCTCATGTGGATATTTAGGAATGTGTACAATCTGTGTAATTTTACAAGTATTATGTAGTATATGGTAAACAAATGTCTATTAAATGCCAACATCTAATCCATTGTCACATTTTTTATATGATTTATATGCAAACACGATACATTGGTTAGAGCAGTGTAGTATTACATGTGAGACGCACGTCTGTAGCAAATTCTGCACACGCACTTAACATAAGAATGCTACTTTTATAAAATAAGCATAAGTAAAGTCATGTATACAGGGAGAGTACAACTAACTACGAGTGCATGTGTAAAAGAACAATCAAAGAGCAGAGCAACTATGCGTGTAACAATGACATGTGTACCTTGTACTAGTCTACATGGATTTTTTTCACTTACCTCAATAGATGAATCGCTGTAAACAAGTTACAGCGAGTCGAGTGTGATTTTGTTGTTTCTTTTAAGTGGAAACAGGTAAAATCAAGATCATATATTTCACACTCCACAGAATTCCAATTATTATATTTCCCCTGCTTGGTAATTTGAGGTTTGGTCGAGTTCTCCTATATAAAACACCAAGTTGCGGTTTCAGTTCTGATTCGATTCGATTTGATCTCCTCTCATTACGATTGCAAGTACAAATACATCAAGTATTATACAATCATTCTACTATCAGTGGTTTTCTTAGAATTGTATATTTTACTATAACTTAGTATAATACGCAATGTTACACCAATGATCTGATTTTACAGTAGATCTAGTTAGAAATGACTGTTTGTTTGTAATAATAATCACTTACGCTTTTCAGACTAATCTGCATCGTTTGAAACAAAGAAACAGGACATGACAAGAGAGCTAGTCTGTCATTATTAACAAAGCTATAAGAAAGAACGTTTCATTTTCTCATTGCATCTCTCCCCACGCTCGGCAGGAACCACTCTGATTTGAACTCGACAAGGTGAACTGTTTTGTTTCAATTCAGAATTTAAATAAATCCAATCCTTTTGCGAATACAATCACAATTCCTTTATTCAAAGATAAAATAACGTAACATGCGTGCATAAAACAATTTCCTCTAAATACAACTATTATTTTCAACTAAAGACATTCATTCATTTCTGTTGCATATAAATTGCATATTACTATGCCTAAGTAATAACATCTAAGTAGGTAGAATATGTCTAATTCTGGGGAATGTCAGCGAGCAAAGCTATAAATAAATGTTGCGTAAACGCAAATGAAAAGGAAACCACGAAAAGACGCAAAGAGAGTGAGAGATGGAGAGACAGGTAAACCTTGGGTGTAAAAGATCACGGTGGTACTCACGAGACTATTACTTAAAAAGAGCAACTTGGATTGATGGACTCGAGTCTTCAGAGCAACTTGTTTTTGTTTTGTTTTTTAATGCGGTAACTGCCTTGTAAATTGTCAAGTTAAAGCTGAACTAAGCATGTGTACAATAAGTATCTCTTCCGAAGAGAATTCACCGCAAAACTTTTATCTGCAGTAACTTCTATTTTTGTTTTCAAGATTTCATGGGCTTGTTGTTTGGTTTGTAAGTCACGGCGAGGGCGATGAGATGCAATGCATGACACGATACATCGTGACAATTCGCCAATTCATTAGTCTCAACTATTGGAAATTGTTTCAAACTTACTCAAAGCTCGTCTAAGGTCGGCTTAAACACAATTTCTCACATCGTGCGTCTAAAATTTCATACATCATCAATACTCGTTCTTTTAGACCTAATTGAAAAAATCTTTATACTAGTAAGTATCTGCCTAATATTTTATTAGAGAATTAATTCTATAGCTTTAACTACAATACGAAGTTCAATTTTTTGCTTAAGATTTTATACACCCTACGCGTGCACGTGTAGCATTATTGCTACACCATTACTCTAAAGGCTGTCTTAAAAAATTGATTTTTTCTTATATCCCTTGAAGTCAAGTCTCAAGTGGTGCATGTAATAATAGCAATAGGATTTTGGGTTTTATTATATTATTTTGTTGACACACGCGTGGAGTTGGTACCGGTTGGCCCTTGTTCCAATTGTCGAAAATGTAATTAGCACTTGGGTATGGAGAATAGGATCAGCCACAGCTATGTATACATTCTTAATAACGTTATAACTTGAAACTTAAAACTGCCTATCTTTATTTGTGTATTATACTGAAATGAATTTATACTGTAAACCATGTAATAAGAATAATACACTTTTGTGTATGTAATGTACACATTGTATACAAAAGAAATTGTAAATAGATGCATAAGTGTATGCGGCATGTTGAAACATAACAAAACAATAGCGGCATTATTTCCATATATCATATCTGTGTATACCTACTGGCTATATGTTTGTGTGTTGTGAAAAGGCATGAAGAACGTAGGTATATTAAGCAAAAAAGCCTCTTGAGGGTGTTTCCTAAATTTTAGCAATAAACACATCCACTACACACCACTGTGGTTTTTGATACACCTTTCTTTGCAAAATTGTGTACAAGTATTAGGATTTGCAACAAGCTCCGATGAGATTAATGAATGCACAAAAATTGAATGTGTCGCAATCATCTTGTCGATGGCATACATTAAGGAAAAAATATAATTTTAATTATAACGTACGTACTACGAGCACTGGCAAACTTTAGTGACATAATCGTATCGCATAGCTTAAGTAGGTGAGTGTAGTAGTAGCACAAATAATAATAATAATTTCTTTTTCCATAATAAGGATGCATGTGGTTATATTCCTTATTATGCGTATGTATTAAACGCGAGAACGAGAATGTCGTTTGGGTGAGACTTGGATAATTGGATACAGCATTTAACTGTCTGACCTACCTGTGTGTATTATTACCAGAAAATGAATGGTTTAAATTACTTTTTAGTGTACTTTGTACTTTAATTATTGTGGTTAATGAGCAGAAGGGTTGTGACAAGGCAGACATTGAAATAATTTCAGTAAAACGCTGTAATGAGATTATTCTGCCTTGTTATAATAATTATTAGCGCATACACAAAGATATATACAAATATTAAATGTGAAGGCAATTTAAAAATAATTTTAATTTTATAAGCTTTATATTATAAGTGTCAATTGTTTATGTTGACTTGAGCTTTAAATGTCTAGAGTGCCTATAGCTTTATTCATATTGCCTGTTTGGTTTTATCTGCATGATATATACCTATGTAGTGCAACAAACAATTCCATCCACTTATCGGTTTTAAGCATGATAACTATAAAAATCGTACAGTTAATTAGACTGTCGGGAATTTTAGTAGAAAATATTTCCACGACTCCCTTCCCTTTCTAAGTAAGTATTTGGTGTATATTAACACACTTATTGTTAGTACTGCTCCATCGATACAGAATTCTTATACTTTACGAGCTGTAAATTCATAATAGTCAAAGTTACAACTTCTGAGGCTTCACGCGTTATTTTCTTATTGTTCCACATTTCATTTACCTATTTTATGATCGAGAGCGAAAGGCCGAAGGAGCAATTTCCTTTAATTTATGCACTACGTAAGCCTACTTAAAAATTAAAACTCTGACTTGAAGAGTATATAGTAAAAGTGCGTTACCTACGAATTACACCACATGCATTGAATTAATGTTACATTTCATTGAATTTATTATTACTGTTCCGCCGCCCCTGTTCACTAATTCTCTGTGCATTTAAGCAATGCTTCAGCTAAATAATATATTCAAAACAATTTGAAACCCATGTTAATATTAATGCAATTAAGTGGACACTGAATAATTAAAAAATGAATAAATCAGCCATATTCTCATGAAAAAGTAGCAATGTGTTTAACTATATAATTTGTTGGTTTCATCCTAATGCATCGATATTGTATTTATAACATGTACGCAACTCTTGATTATATAACAGTATGCTAAAATGCTTTCAGTCTTACTCTCTAATCATGGTAGGAGTATTTATTCCGTGTCAAAAAATGTATTTGAAAAAATCCGAAAACGATAATTTATTTGCATTTGGTCCGAATTATTTTAGAATTACATTAATCAATTAAGTACATACTTTTATTTTTTTTAAATGATTACAATAAAAATAATTGTCGGTTGAGATGGCCATAAGAATGTATTTGTGCACATCTTTTTTTTGGTTTATGGTTTTGGGTTAATTGGTACTGGGGTTTTTGGTAGTGGTAAAATGCGCCACCAGCACTTTGGATCCGTTAACGTACGACGGAGAGCTACCTTTTTGATATATCTAAAGAAATTTTTTCGCATGTTTTTATCATGACTAATTATTAGACAGTAATTCACGTAAAATAGTACGTATTAATACTCAGCCAATGCTTACCCAACACTGCACATCACTTTTCCACTCTTGTAATTTTGAATATAAGATTTAGGTGGGACACTATGTGGCACTAATCTGATTGCCCATAGCTGATTAGGTAAATTTTTGAATTTCTATAATACATTCTTTTTTTATGTAATTTAATAAAACTTTATGACGAATAAAATCAAATAGTATAAATAAATGAAGACATTATTGCGAACCCCAAGGTGTAACTCAGAATTAGCCGATTCTTCTACAGCCAGAAAGGATGCCCCATTTCTGTCTGCTATAGCGGAATGAAGGCGGAAGTATTTAGTAGAACCCGTCAGAACTATGGAATAAAAAAGTTTTATTACCTATGTACATAGATTACAGAAACAATTTCGTGTGCAATAATTTTGTTGCATTAAAAGCACAACAAGAATAAATCCAAAACTACGTCGGATGAAAAGTTCTTCATTGGCCTCCCATTGTTGATTTTTTGCACTATTTGCAAATTGTGGATAACTTATGATTCCTTGACCCTCTGCCAACGTTGCCCCGTCGAGATTAAGAGCCTTAAGAAATAATTATGTATTTTAATTGTTTTATTATTACCACTATTGCGACTTGTGATTTAAGGAGTCTTCTCGGACTATTCGGACATATTTGATGACTAAACTAATTTCAATAAAATGTATACATCTGTAAAGCATATTAAGCTTTAAAAACAGAAAATTTCGACAAAAAAGTAGTATTTTATAAATTTCATTTCATTATAAGTAACATATCGAACCAAATCTTAGCTAAATTAAATTACGTCTGAATTTAAAAAATTCAAATCACAAAGAAAAAATATATAACAATATAAATATAATGAACTTACAAGTTTATCATCTACATTAGAAATTATGAATGATCCACTATGATCTAAATCTGAAAATAAACCAAAAGATAAAAATGTAGGTACTATTCAATTACATCTTACATGACTGGAATTATGGCAGACATTTTGGGAAAAATAATAATTAAAGACTAATCATTTCTAAATAGTTAATACATACACATTCTTTCTCATCTAATTTTGAACTACTAATGTTATGAAATTATCCGTTATTGTATCAGTATGTATAAATTATCATTTTAGAGCATACCTTGACTAAAGCTTGTCGTACTCCGTTTAATGTTTATAATACACAAGCATCCTTGATTGCTGTTACAAAACCAATAATCATCCGGATGTTCGTTGCAGGCATCTGGAATCGGCTGTTGTGCTAACGTTGAACTAAAGCTTAAAACTGTAAAAATAATTATTGTGACAATTTTAAATTGTTTCAGTTTTGATTTGACGCTTTTCCATGAGTTGAACAACAACGAATAGTAATGCATGGACATTATGCACTGATTTATCAATTTAACGTTTAAAAAATGGAATTGTTCAGAATTGTTGCATAGTAAATCATGTTAATAAATTAATTTTTTACCTATGGAAAGCACAAATATAATTCCAAACGAACTGTATTCCATATTGCAGAAAGAGCGTATACTTTTGCAAAGCTAGCCAATTTCAAGACTGACTAATTGAATTACAGTATAAAATAAAATAAAGTTATACATTTAACACAATGGTATTTGCTCCAATTTTATAAGCATATACAACCTCAAATTAATCATTCATCAAAATGTATGAACAAATACATTTGCATAAACAATTAACCTAAAAAATGTAAAATATGGGACAGTGCAGTGTAAGGGTCGATGCTTTCATTTAGCTATATTTTACAGTATGATAATTCAAAATTGAACTGCAATATCATTTTTCTTAATTTCAAATATATGTAATAGTATTAGATTCTGAAAATATACTGCAATACTTCTTTAAATTCTTCTCTTTGCTTTCGTACACATTCCTGTTAAGAATGATTATCAATATACTTTCAAACCGTAATTTTTGTGCTTAATCAATCCAATAACTGCATTTGTCTTTCAAGTTTAAAAATGTTTATTAATAACACAGTTTCGATATGAATGAGTTTTCATAGTAGTGCATTGTATTTTGTTTATTACATTCATTTCTACAAGCTGTGTTAAATAAATGTTTTACAAGCTTTATAGATACTGCTGTATATAATAAATATATGGATGTAATTGATGTATCATATTATGTACCGATCGTAATGTCCTAAATATAATATAAAACTTGTAAATAAACAATAATAGAAATGTAGGTACACATAGAATGAGTTTTAGCGTCTATAGGTAAAGAGAATAACTATAGTAATTATATACAGCAAGGTAGTAATTAAGTACAATTTGCATTTGCAGATAATGCTGCATTACTAATACTAAATTAAAGAGCAGCAGAATTAAAAGAGACGACAAAGAGCGGTTCTCATATTAATTATACAATTTTTCTCAAACTGCGAAAAATGAGTTTATATGAGAGAATGAATGGAGGACAGACGAGTACTAATGTAAATGTATTACCTACAGTCAATAGTGAGACAGTTGTGCATTATAATTAATTGCTAGTGTAATTATAACACATTTGCCTTCTCTTAAGTTCTCTCTCCACCAAAACAACTTCCTGTGTTACCTCATTTCTTGAAAACGCAACAAGTACTCTTTCTGAGATACAAGAATCCTCATAATTATAATTACACATTTATTTAGCATAATCGCATGGCGCGTAATTGGGCGCCAAGTGTCAACTAAATTAAAATAAGGTGGGGGTGAGTTTGCCAGTGAACCAGTGTGCTCTTATTTTAATCTTACTTTTATTTAACGCATAAGGATAGACCTTAATGAAAATACAATAT
>JABASD010002038.1:0-30933 GCA_019776165.1 Pogonognathellus flavescens
ATGAGCCAATTGAGCCAAATAAAAGCGGAGCACTCAATCTGAAGAAAAAAAGCTCTTCGGCTTATGAGACAAAGAGCCATGAGACAACTACCGCGGCTTTTGGTTTGTAAGCCCCTAATAATCTCATGTATATTGTATATGTATATGACGGCTCTAGGTAATTACTGACTCATTTGTGAAATGATTTACATTTATTTTACAAAAAACTTAAATATAAATTATTGTTATTGCAGCATTTTTACTCATTGAAAAACAATCAGTTTTTCGATTGCGACTCCTCTTTTTTCATGTTAAAGAGGCCATGCGTGTAGTGTTAAATTAAAAGTCTACGTGAATCAGGAAATTCAGCAGATAAACAAAGAGTGATTCTGTGTGTTTTTTCTGTTCTTAATTCTGTGTAATGATTTTTTTAATGAATTTTCAGTCTCGAGATAGTTCACGTCAAGACTAAGTAACTTCTTTCGATTTGAAAGACAAGATGAATTGCACTCGAACACCCTGACAATCTCACACATCTTGTATAAGTGTGAAAATACATTCGGACCCTACCCAAAAATCTTACAACATGACACGCATAAATCCATAAATCACATTGGAAACATAGGTCAAAGTTCGAGTGAAACTTCTAAACGCCTCAATTATTTGTTTCAAGTTCTCAAGTATTTTATAACACGTTGGTGCGTCCTCATGGCTTCAAACATAATATATGTGCACACATGAAATCCTATCATAAACTAAAGATATGTGTATCACTTTTACAAACCTTTTTTAAAGATACAAATATAAATCAAAGAACATATTTCTAAATATTTCACTATTCTTTCCACAAGAGATAAAGTACCTAAACAGAATTGCTAAATGCTAATACACACTCCCACCACATTAAGTAAATACATTGATTGGCAAGCTTCACTGCAGTCAATTTGCATTTTACATAATGTGTGTATCCCATAAAATAATATCTTTATTGAAACCAAATAATATTTAGTCAGCTATAATTTAATGCTTTAATAGCCTAACTCACAAACAATATATTTCACTCAAAGTGGATTGAGTGAAATAAAATACAAGTAAAGGTTAATTGATCGAGAAGCACGTACAGAGTACGACTACAATACAATTATTAGCAGTAGTACAGTTTTCTAGTGCGAGATGGAAAAAAAAGAAGAATTAATACTTCTTAGAAAAAACAAAGAACACGTGATGCACTACTGTTGTGTGCTTGTACTGTTATTCCATGGAACACAATGGAACTCCTATTCATGAAAGATATTGAAACGTGATCACTTAAGATGACCATAGACGTTCTTACATGTATAACTGCATGTAGAGTTTCGCTAAAAACGTGGTATTACATTTCAATGTAATGAATGCTGTACCATGCGTAATTAACAAACGTCATAAATATTATTTGGTAGACAATTTTAATTCGAGCACCCGATTCTCTTCAATACAGATACTTCCACCAAGCTTAATATCTTCGTATGTAAAAAATATTCGCTAAAGTGACCCAAATAAAAATTTATTCGTCTATTGCACCAATCATTGAAAAGAAATTTTCCAAACGCATTCTTAAGTGTATAATCATTGAAGTGGCATGAAAACGAGAAACAGTTAGACGAATGACACAGTATGGAAAATAAAAATACGATAAATATTTATTGCGCTTGCCCTTAGGAAACCAACAGTAAAAGGCATATCACATCCCAATCTCCCTGCAGAATTCCAAGAAGACTAATTTGAATAATTGAATTGGAAATAATTAAATTACGACCACAATTATATTAATTTGCATGACAAAGTCGAAGCTAACTAGGTAACTGCTACTTGAATAATACAAGAGCTGTAATAATACCCGTTGCAGTCTAAACGTGACACAAAGACGTAATATAAAATATCCCGTGTCGTATGCTTTCTCATGACGTTAAATAGATGATCACATTGGCAGTTGTGTCTGAATCCAAAAGAATGAGATTGCAAACCGTGAGTATTCCGTAACAAATATAACTACCACCTGAAGACATCACACTGCTTATTTATTATCGCTGCTGTGGTCATAAAGTTCCACTTGCATACGTAGCATGACAAGAATACTGTTTTCTTTCGCGTACAAAATAGACAAGCCAAGTATCTATCTGCAGTATTGCAATAATAAAATTGTATACACAAGACGTCGGATGACGGTATACACGTGTTACGTTCTAGCAACACTAAGAAGCCCTACTCCACTTTTTTACAACACTAAATAAGTAAAATATCTGCTCTAGTATTGGAGAATGTATGAGTGAACTCGTATAGTAATACTGGTCCACAGACGAACATGTCTGTCACGTTTTTCCAAACTCTTTACATAATAACGTTCCCATCACATTCTATAGGAAAGTCTCATTATGCACCGCGAACTTATGCCACTCCATGTTCGCTTTATATTATGTGCATTATACAGAATATACAGAGACTCGTGGTAATCATCTCATTCGTACACCTATAAGAAGAAACTCCGTTAGAATTTCCTCAGAATTTTGAGTAAAGACAAATTACAGCATATCATGAAGCGGTGATATGATATCGCACCATATTTGATTTAATGCACTATGAACCTAACAACAACGTATCATCGTTTTGACTTTGGCAACTTGAGTAGTAGCTAACTAGCTTTGCCATCATGCCTGTTGTTTAATCACTCTGCTCTTCGCTCTCAACATATGAACAATGCAAAAACACATAAAACACAAAGGGCATATCACATCCTACGAACTATCACCATTTTGCTTCCAATCTGTCTATCAGCCTGTCAGCTGGATTTTCGTGCAGTTTACTTTATAACACACATACTACAGTAAAAATTCTGAGAATCCTATACCTCGGATCTACAGCAGTTATTACATCAGGTACATGTAAGGATGTTACTTACTAATACTAGGTACTTCTTTTCTCCAAGAACTTTTCCGCTTGCTACGTGTAATACAGCCTTGGAGGCATGACAGAGGTTACTTTATTGGGATTTGCTGCCACAATTCATTTCTAAGCAGTTTCATCGGACTGCAGTTGAGCTACTTTTTCTACTTAAAACGTCTATTCATTACTAATGACGATGAGATTCAGGTGAAGTCACAATGCTTTATGTTTCACGAATGTTGTTCCTTGCAGTTTACGTAGGAGGTAGTTGTAGTTCGGCTATCTCTGTCTTGAGTGTGCAGAAAACCTCTGTATGTTTTTATGTTTGAACAACACGGTAGAGAAATTCAACAAAACAAACTTTGAAACATTTTTGGAACTTTTAACTCAAGCATTTGACTCTTCTTGCAAGCATTTTAACAATCGGTGTTTCAGATGTTTCCGTGATCTGTCACTATGAATCTGAAGAGCCACCAAGGCAATCTGCCTACACGGCCTTTCTGAATTTACTCACATACTTAATTTCAATTTAATTTACATTTTTGAATCTACTTACTTTACTAGCAGCCAACTCATTTATAAATTAAACACACACACCATTGGAGTTTGTCTTTGCAGCCAATTTATAAACACGGGATGTAATGAATGTGCAATCTATCACATAGTTTTTCAAACGGAACACCAGATAAAAAGTCATTACAAGTAGCTATATCACATCCAAAAAACTATGTAAATATTTCCGCTGTTGTTCCACTCCAACATCTAGATGTACTATTACAATATGTCGTAAATATAGAAAAACTCATCACTCCTGACAAAATACACGAACAAGGTTTATCCAGCCTAGACTTCTGCCGTTGCTCTATACGCTGAACGTTCCTAGCAAATATGTTTACGCTGCATCAAGCAATGCAAACAGAAACAACGAGGGATGCTGCCTTGTCTGCTTGGAAACAACTTTATTGGGCTGACATCCAAAATACTCGAAATTCCATCATAGCTTTCTACAGAATAATAGAAGCGCTCTCCTGGTGTAATCATTAGCAATACGTTTACCAGTTTATTTTGTGTGATGTCTTCAGTCAAGTTGCTAAACACTGAGTCTTTACTTACGGAGGATCTAAACTAAAATCATCTTGTATAATGTCATTACAAAGCAACCGACGAATAGTACTTAAGTTGCCACAGACATCCACAATACTCACAAAACCTAAAGCCAGTTCCAGCTCCAACTTTAGCTCAAGTCTCATTTGAATAAGAGCTACGTGAGAAAATTAGTGTACACTGAAGGATAAGAACAAAGCATGACTCACATCTGTTTTTCCACAAAATAACTAATTGTCCAGATATTATGTACTCACTCCAGACCTCATTACGTGCTTAATGACGACGGAGTTGGATTAAAGATAACATTGTTCTTATTACCATAAGTCGGTAGCAGAGTCAAACTCGTGCACCACCACCACCCAATCAACAAACCTTGTAAATCTCACCAGAAGCCGATGCTTACAAAGTATAAGTGTTTCCGTCAGTCTTCATTTTTTCTTTGCTCATCCTCGCATCAAAACTGATTTCACAAATAAAGTATAGGAAAGCCAAACGTATTCTTAGAATTAGTTACGACCCTATGGTGGAAGATAAATTCTCTACTCTCAATTGACCACTCCTTTACCTATTTTTTCAATATTATTATTTGTACATCGATGTGCACGTAGTGTGCGAGAGAGACTTTCGAGCAGAAAGTATACAATATAGAGACGTATCTACAACAGAAAACGATTTGCAAACATACATTACAAGCATCAATTTTTGTGTAGTATTACAGTAATTGCAGCGCGAGTTGCACCCATGTATTTACAAACATTACGTGAAGCCCAAGAGTTGCTACTCTGCGAGTTTGCTTTTCAGCGTGTTTTCCTACTGCCCAACTCTTCTAAAATCACTTTGCTGACTAATTTTGCCAGAGACGGGCGTGTGTGTAAAAAACCGGCAGCTCATGCAAATTTTGTTTTGCTTTACCTAGTTTTCGTATTCATTCATTCGTTATCCAAGCTGACGATTACGACGATGCCTTATAAAAACAGTTGTTGGCAGAATTAGCGAGGGGAGAATGGCATTAATCTCTCTCGCTCTCTTGGCTTAATAAATACATTAAAATGAAAACACCAGCAGAATGTTAAATGGGCACTAGTCACAGTAATAATAATAGTAGTAGTAATAATAATCATAATAATCATGGCGTCCATTATGGTTCCTTTCAGGTTTCACTATGTCTACACTAAATGTACATGCAGATAAATTTTCAACATAATATAATAGTCACTCAGGAAGAATGAATTTCGTGTCTTGTTTTGTCCTAATCTACTACCCTAGCACAACAACTATGTTCATCTCCTCCTATTCGAAGTTTCACAACTTTGGAGGAAAGCCTTCAATTCCCCTTCCCCATATAACCAACGAAAAATATGCTGTCAATCCTTCCATTTCATATTCCGATAGTCTACAGCTATATTATTATTTCTCTACTTTTATTTAGCTCTGACTATTCCACACTCCATATCGTAATAACTTTATATATCTAAAACATGGCTTCGTTAACTGCTCCAATTTCAATTTATTCAATTTATTTCATTGGATTTGCATCCTTCCATTGTACAAGCGAAGAATAACACACTACAAGACTATACCTAACGCAGTACCTACCCATACGCAAGTAAATATGTCTAAAATCTAAACAGACGAAACCATAAGGATATGTAGAAACAAACTGTGCACTACTAACAACAAGTATATAAGTGTAGGTATATTTTATACGTGGTCTCTGGTAAAGTATAAATGTGTATTTACTATTAGGACGAATAATGAAGATGATGAAGGCACATCTCCTTTGGTCTAGTCTAAATATCTGTACTTATCCTTACCTAACTAGTACTAGGTGAGCATAATGAAGGAATATTCATTGTCCCATTCTATACAGCAGAATGACGAATTTCGTGATCCCTGCTCTGATTGTTACAGAATGACTCTTATACATTGTAGCCTTTTTCACTGGCTTCCATTAGAGTTCGTGTAGGAGTTCTCTGCTCTCCTTTGTTGTTCCATCCAATACAAGTCGAGGCATCGGAGACACAGAAACGTGACGGAAAGTGGTTCGAAATTAGTGGATAAATGCTAAGCTAACGACTGAATGAATTTCTACTCACTATATATTCTTCCCAAGCCACAGTCACAAACTAGGCTTGTAATCTTGTGAACTGCTTTTTACAAATATACTCATTATACTTTATTAAACCATGTTCTACACAAACGAACATTTGATACAGTAGCTTAGCCACAACATTATTATCACCGTCATAAATGTATTCCCAAGTACAAGTTTATGTTCTCTACACGTATTTACACTGGGTCAATTCACGCAGTTTCGTATCGTAACTTTGTAACATTCCTATTTTGTAACAGTCGTGCAATTTCATGCAATTTTCAATTTCGTAAAGTTTACGACGGTGCGAGTTGAATGGGCCAATAGAAAATTAGAAACCTCTACATTTTCGTTTTTTACACAGCTACCAGGCATGTACAAGTTCAGATCGTAACTTCGTTACATTCAGAATAGATTGAAATTCAAATTTACCGCTCTTGTGATTTAAATTTTCTGAAAACGGCATTCACGAGGCTTTTGGTGGTAAATTCGGAAGTCGAAATTTTCACGATGATCAGTTAGCTTCGTGAATTTTTCAAAAGTAAAGAACAACATGGTATAAAACATATTACAGGATTAATACCATTGACCACATGAAGGATATTAATATAATAAAAATTTAAACAAAAATGTTATTACATACAACATAAATAAAAGCTACAAACAATTGCATTGTATGATTCGTGATTTGTAAAGTTTAAAATGAACGAAGACCACGAGGAAGGCAATTAATGATAGTCTTGAACATATCACTGTCTTCAGCATTTAATAACTCACGGCTTCACAATAATTTTAACGTGAAATATTTTCTTAATATTTCATACTTACTTACACTTCAGTCATCAAAACTGATTGCCAATTATTGTTACAATAATTCATTCTACCATAATAACTGCAACTTTCTTTTCGTTCTACTAGAAAGGACTGTTATCTTTATGTAATGAAATTAAGTCGATATTGTTGCGTTAATGGATCGTAAATAGAAAGGCAAAATGTATTTTCATGTTGGCCATCGCAATAATAATACTAATAATACTTGCAAACTAAGTGCCAACAACTTAGCAAGCTCGTTTCAATCATCACATCACAATGCATACAAATGTAGTCGACATGAAAGCATTTTCTCTCATTTGATAATGGTTAAGGTACAAATATGTCATGGGAAACGTATTTTGTAAATTTAGAAGGTATAAATTGGTGCGTTGCAAGAGAAAAAATTAGATTGTAAATATATTAATACATTTATTTCACATCTCCAAAGCAATTTTGATTAATCGTCATTTATTATTGATTATTTTCATCTTAGAAAGCTTTAAGAAGCGTCAGCATAAATAAAAATTGTTTTTCCATGAAATCTGGACTGTCAATTTATTTTTATTCGGCTTCCACTGCGCTAATTTGGACTAGACATTTACATGGAGAAAACTTTAAATCAGAATCCAGTAGGAATGAAGAGAAACCCTTTAGTTGTTCTCATCATTCCAAACTCAGAAATTAACAAAATCAGTGAAGCATGCCACAACATCCGCATCTTCTCTCTCTCGCACTTTTCCTTTGATTTTCATGTCAAGTCGAGTGCATCTGACTTAACAAAATGAGCTACGCTCTCACAATATAATAACGAAGAAGCAAGGACAAGGGTTTTAGATCTAATATCACTATACTCAGAAGGTTAGTTCTAATTCAGTCAATATAATATTTCAGAGAAATACTCCTTTTCCAATTTTATTTGCTTTCAAAGTTCTCACAGTGAATTTAAATATCTACTAGATCCTAGCAAAATGGGAAAACTTGTCCAAGTTTCATTAATATTATCTTCTCATGCCTGAATATTGGGCATGTCATTATTATAATGAATATAAACTATAGTTTACTATAGTATACTTCTAATACAATAAATATGAATACATCTTTTTCTATATGCCATATACAACAACAACATTATAATATATCCTATCATAGTTTTGTAAATTGTGTGGCACAAGAACACTGCCACCATTGTGCACTCGAACAACAGAGTAGGGGTTACGAGTACGAGAAGGCAATCAAAGGCTTCCTTAATTATGCTAATGAATTGCTATTCTACAAAACAGCTCTTCAATATCACTGAATTCATTCATTTCCCTTGTGCACATTAATTGATAACAAAGAACAACAACACCAGAACCTACCTAGTTTCAAACAAATAATACAAAGCAAACAAGAACAGTGACAAATACTAATAAATTTTACTGACAAATCTCTCTCGGCACACATAATAAATATATCTACGTCCAAGTACCTGACAGTCTATATAATATATTGGTGTAGCTTTTATGAGTGCATTATACATGCACACAATCACAAAGTAGTTTCACAGTACATAGATCCTACAGTAATAAGAGCAAAGAGTCACTCACTTCAAATAATTGAATCGTATAATACAAATGAATCCATCAGAGATCCTTTGAAATAACTGAGTCAGACATGAGAGGCAGGTAAAACACATTTGATGACTCAATCACAAGAATCACGTCCACACAATAATTGAAATAGTTTCTATCAACTACAAAAATAGAAATAGAATCGAAGCACCTAGTAGAAGTACAGACCAAAACATTGACGCAATACCAATAAAAACAACAAAGCACTGCGAGAAGAGAGTAAAGATTCTCACAGAGAGAGAGGGATGAGAAATCCACGATGTTATTGATAAGATCTAAATGCATTGACAAATGTAAAACTCTCATATATACAAAGATATACCTGAGTAAGTAATAGCCAAGACACGCCGAATTCTGAGTTGACATCATCTCAAGCTTAGAAGCCGACAGACACAACAGACATAATCAAAAAAGAGACCAGAATCGTTTTCTCAGAATGGACAACAGAATAAATGACAAGTCTGTCTTTTATATCCGATACAACACAAACCAAGTACCTATACGAAACAGTCACTGTCGTCACAGTCTGTGAACTTAACTCCATCATGTACTTCCATTACACTCGATGTACTCCAGAAATGAATCATCCCATAATGCATCTCTAGTTCTTATTAGACGTCCTACATGTTTATTGTTTATGCCAGCTCGATGCACACAGTAGTAGTAGTTGTCATCTCAAGGATTTAACATACCTCTATTTTATATTACTATAAGGATGCATTAATTTATTACCGTATGTAATAATTATCCATTACTTTTTATCTTGCAACCACTTACACGTTAAATTAGATGCAGATTTCGGTTGACATGCCTAAGTACGGAAGATAAAAACTGAAGGAAATTATCAAAGAGATAAATACTGAATAGAATTTAAGAAACTAAAAAGTCTAAGTGCTCATAGATTCACTTTGTGATTAAAACATTTAAGTTATTTGAAAGGAACTATGAATCAATTGTAAAAGAGATAGATGCAAGGATAAATTCATCGAAAGAACATAGAAATGACAGGTAACTCACGTTGTAGATGATGTATTTCTCCGCGTCCTCTTCACTCGTCCCCGGCGCATATACTGGACAGATGATGTTGACTTGATCGTACGGTAAGTTATCACGATTCACGTCGATGATATGATCCGTATTGTCTATTCGAAATCTGCAATTGAGAAACCAATCAGAAAATTACATTAAAGTCAAATAATTTTATTCCGCGTGTACAATTTTATTATAATCTTCTTAGTTTTAGCTTTCCATTAAATAAATTCCATCTCATTCCACACTAAATACCTTACTCATCCATATGTTACATTATACACCTAAATGCGATGTCTACATCAAAGAAATATACGCGACGTAATTTCTCTCTTCTACCCACAACGATTACAACGAACATTCAATGACAATGACAGCACGGACTGGAATGCAATGTTCGAGAGAAGGCAGGCCATGGGTCAACCCGTCTATTTCCCTCGTGAAAAGTGACAAAGTCGTGACATGCACCAGGATAAAGAGCAATGACAATGGGCCTCCTCAGAAGCATGACGAGAGCTATACGCTTATGAGATGGGTACTTTTGGTAAACCGTGCAGATAAAGCTCTTCTTCTTAAGTATGACACACAATAATAAGATGAGAGTACCCATAAGCACATTTAATACGAGAAGAGATGATGTTGGAAATAACAAAACATAACTCAATCACTCTCCTGGCCTTCCTAGCTCTTACAATTCCATACACATCAAATCACTCTAATACCTATTTACTACCTACTCACCTACATACTACATGTATTTTTAATACATGAAATCCATATAGATCGCATATGTATTAAATTGTGCGTGTGGGTATTATTATTATTATCAGCATCATTATTATACAGATACATTTCAGAATAATATGACAAGGCAATCACGGATGGATGTCTGTGCTCTCCTCTCATCTGTTTAGAGTCAATTCGTTGTCAGCAGAAAATAGCTCTACCGAGCCTTGGCATGATGATAACTGCTTAACCCTTAATATAATAAATAAATAACACGGTAAGATATTCTTCGTTAATAAATATTCTTCTTCTGTGTAGTAATAGTGGAATTTGAGAGAAGTGACTGTGTGACTACTGCAAATGCGACACAGTATGGTATCACAGCCAGTCAGACAGTGAGATTTCATCATTTCTATACGACCAAAGCGTAAATCCCTATATTATTTAATTCTTTTGTGCTATTTGAGACAAGACAGACAATGCAAAATAAAAGAGATACTTTGATCACATCAGGTGGCTCTTTTATACACAGTTGATGACATGACGTGAAGGGGACTTGAAACAAAAAACTCAAAAAATGACAAGTAAGTCAAAGGAAGGAAAAAACCCATCGCTTCAAACGGCAATCACATACTTAGCTTTATAGTGGACATTCTGTTTTTCATGTAACAGTATACCTACTACTATCTGTAATAAAAGAGGAGTCGTAGAGAAACATATTAACATTACCACTGCATACAGCCGAATATTATCATGAACGTATACTGCAGGCCTACCTATACCTGGTAGGATCATTGCCTCTGCTTGTGTTTTCAAGAACTGGAGTTAAAGTGCAGATCTACTATCGTGGGTGGACGGACATTGCTATAGAGGTGTAATATTAAAACCACTCGCTATGCTTCAATTATTCCAAACATTTTCATTTCATTTTCGACTAAGTTGGATTTAACTAACTGCTAAGAACCGTTTTCACCTCTACAAATCTGAAACTATGCAGCAACATTACGTACCGGCACACTACACAACTCTACAGGAAGGATAAGAATTACCTTAGTTTCCTTTAAAACTTTTCCGCTTACATAAATTCCCTGACTGCCTACAATGGACAGAACAATGTAGCAGACAACAGCTAGCTTTAGTCAAAGGCTTTTTCTTTCGACAAAGCCAAACTGAATTTGAATGCGGCTGCAGGGCATAGATTCCGTAGAAAGATTCAAAGTTGACTTTAACTATAGACACTGGAGTTGTTGTTCGCTCTGCCTCTCTCTCTCTCTCTTTCATACACATACATGCACAGAAGACAAGAGTTTCAAGAGTTCAGTCAAGTCAGCCTATGGCAGAGTGTAACACAACATAATCTAAATGTAATTCTCTATCCATCCTCTTCTTCTATCTTAGAGACTTCTCTTCTTCTTCTTCTTCGTCTTCTTCTTCCATCACCACCACCACCACCACCACCACCACTACTATTTTCACCTACAGCTATCATCAGGTACACCTTTAAACATTAGCAATCATTTTTCTATTTGCATGACTATCCTTTTAGCATTGATCTTAACAGTGTACAAAGGCACAACCTCATAAGCTACACTGTGATAATAATCACACATGTGATTTGTAGTTCCTTCTTGGTTCTTTTGATAGTGCCACGAAGCTCGTTAATAAATTACAATAAGTAGACTCGTTAGAAATACTCCACATGGATAAATATTTTCCACCATGGCTAGTCGTTCTATAATCGCACCAAAGTACAAACACAAGTCATGGTAAAAGTAACTTGGCGTTTACACGCAACTGGTTTCATCCGAACAAAGTGAGCTATACAAAGCATATCTGTAGTTAAATACTCTAGGCTACATAATGCAATCAAGAGGAAGGTGATGAGAATGGCAAGGAATGACTGAGCTTAACACCTCTCCATTTAGGTCTATACACTCAAACTTTTGCATACATATGGTGCACCTAGCTACATACAACTCTTCAGCCACAACTACAGCAATGTTCAATTGCAAAAGGAGAGAGGAATACATTAGTGTCTTGACTTCACAGCCGGAGGCTTTGCAAACTTGTTCGCTCACACACTTAGGATTGCCTGCATTTTATTTTACGTACTTAATATATTGTGCGATAGAGATACAGACAGCGATACACATGTAACCTCTTGACGGGAATAGTAGTCCTAGCTAAATGCAAAGAGCATGCGTTCACACATTTTTGTGAAACATACATTATACACATATATATAAGGATAATATGTTTATATTTGACAGATTATATAAGAAAAGACATATGTGCACAGTACACAATGCACAAACACACAGACAATACATACGCCACTGCTACTACCAAACAAGTCAAGTGTTGAGAATTGTTATAAATACAGAAATACCTTCCATCAGTTGATTAACTAGAGACTACTAGTTGGTAGTTGGAGGATTGCATTGTGTGTGTACACGTAATACGTTGTCTCTCTATATTTTCTCTTGCCTGAAACTCTTTGTAGACACATTCATTTTACGGAGCACCACTCTTGACACAGCAGAGACGAGTTAAAACACTAATAAATAATTACAGAAAAGACTGAACGCTATACAAACGTTCTGCCAAAGTGCAAATGGATGTAGATTAGTATTAAAGCTGCTTTCTAAATGGAACATTAAAGTATGTGAAGAAGTGTTTGGGTAAATGCTATTATCCGCAACACCAACACCAGCACTACTGAAGATCATGGAATGCGAATGTATATTATGCCTAAGTATAAGCCACTAGCCGTATTATGCCATATGCACAGATGCAAACTTTAAATTATATTTACGCATTTTTATACATAACTAAATACAATACAACATAATATTATAAAATAAAATAATATATGTGTATATAAATATATTATAGATTTAGGTAGCACTCGTATAGTTGAATGCATATTATAATGAAACCTCCTCCAGTACAAGACAGTCAGTTAGTCCATCAACAGGTTATGACTTATCTGTTAAGTCGGACCAAGTCAAAGTTATTTAGCTTTAGGTCTGCACAACACATATAATGTGTACATATGCACACACATTACATATTATTTCATAACATTATACAAACGTACGGATGAGACTGGTTATGTTTCAAGGTATATGAAAGTAAGTCAGCATTTAATCTCCAAGCTCTTTTCCACATGTCTTGCGATATGATGGTATACGTTACTATTCTAAACCTGCTAATGTTATGCATACCTCTACAATTCGAATTTATCTACGTGTTTTTTCTAATGCAGTAATCTAATAACAAATGTTTAGGAAAAGGAAGAGCCGTTGGCCTTCATTTCGTTCTTTTTAGCAGCTTCACCTCTTGCTAACTAAGATTAATGCATTGCATCAGCACATTATACATAATATTATTATTATTATGGATATTTACTAATACTTTTAGTACACAAACATAAAATACACAATGTACATATTATACATTCTCGAATTACTAAGTATTGCTACCCATAGAGTCAATACTGATAATTCTGCGAGTTGTGAGAGAGTTCAAATATTTCCACGATTGCATTTTGTATGGTTGTGGTGTGCATCGGGGGTTTTACACAACAACCAGAAGAATGTTCATCCGTCCTTTCATTTGATGGTATACATTAGCATTGCATTATAATATGTTATGTAACGCACAAGGCATATGGAAAACATTACTGATGATGGTGATAATGCCTTCGGTTTAGTTCAGTTCAGTTCAACAGCTATCAACTGCTTTGTATGAGTCTCATTCCGAGCTAAGGATGATATAGGTAATCCATGTTGATGTTCAGTTTCCAAAGACAGCCCTTCCTACTCTTCCTTGAGGATACATTATGTTATCATTATGCTCATCACATTATGATTATTATTACGAGAGGAGTGAGTGAGATGTAAGATGGACAACTGCAGTACATTTTATCTTTCCTTCGTCCACATTGTTTTACAACACAAAATCTATCTTCAGTCTTCTCTGCCCACAGCTCCACGGCTTCTAACAGTTGATTCACTAAAACTTGGCCGTTGTCCGGTCATATATGCACTTGATATGTATCTGTTGTGCACAGCCATATCATTATTATTATTAATATCCGTTGTTTTCCTCTTCGCATCTTTTATCTGTGTCTCTCTCTCTCTCTCTCTTTCAACTCTCCTCAACTCAACTTCAAATCCTGTAGATTTTCCTCTCTCTCTCTGTCTCACTCTCTCGTTCTATGAATGTTTACTGTGAATTTCAGTTCTAACTTTATGATATTGAATTCAAGGCGAGATCTGCTCGGCAAAGCGTTAGGAGCGAAAATCCAAGTTGATAAAATTGTGTACGTGTTCCTATGATAGTGTGGCATTGTCAGAACTTTAGCAGCGTTTGTTAAGATTAATAATAATGTGCTTTGGTATAATGAGCTGATGTTATGTGGTCCCACGATGGCGAGAGGAGGTGCACAACAACCACTTCCAGTCCACATAAATTTCCTCGTTTCGTTATTACAAGCTTTGTGCGGATACCCAAGTTCCTATCTCATTCTCTATTAGTTAACTTGGTCAGCGCATTGCCATGATGATCACAACCAATCTCATTTCATATCACATCCCAATTTCACCAAAAATATCAAATCATAATATTTCATTATCAAATCCGACTCTGTAGTCATTAAAATATTCACAGGGTAACATATACCCGCCAACTGCATGTATATGCAGTCAACGTTTTCCTTACCCACTCCTAGTCTAGTTTATATTAGTATGGGCATGTGGAATATTATGTGTCTCAACATTACGGTGATGTTGGTGTGGTGGTGGAACACGATGTAAAGCATTTTGGTAATTTGCTACACACCAGGAACGTAAATAGTGCCTACTTAGAATATTATCAACTACGGGAATTTAATAGGTACTTGAAGGATATACGTACTATTAGACAGACTCACAGTAACAATTCAAATGATGCAGAAGGATGATTGTACATACAGGAACACTTTCCCTCCTATCTTTCGTGTAGTCACCGAATATCATAATATGAATATACTACATTTATAATAATGACAAGTACAGAGATACAAGTTGATAACATTAACATGAATGTGCATATACTTAAGGCTATGGAAGTGGAATAATTTCATACGATGTGATATGGATATTGATTCGCAACTCCCACTGGCAGTCTCACAAAACACACTTCTACCATATCATAGCCATTATTATCAGTTGCTATAAACTAATAGCAACAACGGAACATACAGCTTGTAGCTGTGAAATGCTTGTTGCGAAGAGTTACATTACATAACCAAATAACTATAACCAAGAGTATTCAGAAGAGACTACACAATAATAAGAGTCAACTGTAGGTTCTCTTCATGCAATGTTATCCTATCCCATATTTTAGTGTCTGTCTGCACTGCATTTTAATTCATTTCCCATTCCCATCAACTACCCTTAGAGAAAAGTCCGAAATCAAGGCATGCAACACAACTCTGCCCTCCAGCCATCCGCAATTATCACCTCCACCAAGAAGACAAGACAACTTTAAAAAATTCCTCAATTGCTTTCCTATTGCTAATAGCCTTCATCCCCATTGTACTTCTCACAGGGAGAGTACTGCTGACAATGAGTCAGTGGGCTCAGGATGGCTGGTCCATCCCAGAGCCAAGTCAGACTCGGAGCTCATGCAGGAACACCATACACAACCACAACATAATATTCCTCTTCTAGTAAATAGTACGTACATTCACAATACAACCACACCACTCCAAGACTCAAAGGCACAGGCTCTAAACTCAAAACCTTTTACTCACACATACAAAGCAACAAAACCACATTCAAGTCAAGTCTCTATGCGATGGCAAATAAACTCGTCAGTGCACGTCCACAATAAAACAACAGCAACCCGCCATCACATTTATTTTCTGTTGTTCTCGTCTTTTACTTCCATACACATCCATAATATTACTCGGCTGAAAAACTCTATTAAATACTACACTTACAGTATCTAACACAGATAATGCATAATACTATAATATACATGTACACAAGAAAACACAATGCAACCACATAGTCATAAAATAAACTATAAACACTATAATGCTATAAAAGCAATCTACTACCATCCACCCATAAACTCATGTGTCCATCCGAGAGCCGTGTGCTGCGCCAGTGTAGCACACACTCAACTTGTCGAATCTAATTCTATGGCTAGAGAGACAATTAACTTGACTAGTACAAAGACAATGCATTTGCATTTCTTTTATCCAAGCCTCATTATAATCTTTTTGAATCTCCATGCCAGTCCATCAGTCCATGTCATGTCACATCATAGCACAACTCCATATGCATGTACCTTCACTCATTTACATTCGCTCATAATGCTAATGATAATCATAATCGTCGTGCTAAATGTCATCCGTACAACAATCAGCGGAGAGTCCAAGACCAAACCTGCTTGTTGAGCGAATTATTCCTCATCTTATGAATATGAGCAACTGTGTGTGCATCTATTCTCTCTCGTACTGTAGCTCTTCCCATCATCATCATCAACATATACAACATTCACCGAACAAAAGACAACGAACGGTTTTTCTCGATGAAAAGATCCCCACTAGGGGGGATCCACAACAACACAACAAAGATTTACCTAGAAAACTAATGGCTGGATATACTCGCTCTTGCTACAATCGTGAACCAACTACATCCAACTTTGCCAACAGAGATATTCATTGTTGTTGTTGTTGTTGTTGAAGAGATGCGATATGATACGACTGTCTGTCATACCAATTTTGCAATTCTTTTTGCATGCACCACATTATATACCGTATTCAGTCAGTCTCCTAATACGAATTTGGAACCACCTCTTTTGTAATGCAGGGTTATCAACTTACATAAACCACGAGATGATAACAAAATTTATTTTTAATACTCCTTAATTTAATATCGGGAATTATAAGCTTGAAATAGTTAGCAACATAATAGTCATCACCCTGTACACTCTCGAGAAATAAAAGAGAGACAGAAAGAATTCCTTCTTCACAGCTATAATCATCTCGGCATCTCATATCAAACTTCATAATCATATCCTGATGACTGTAACGGGTTGAAATAGAACTACAATGGACAATTTTTATATGTAAGGCTTGTTTGGAAAAAAATCAAGACAACACCAGAACTGAAAAGCTCTTGTAATCGAGATCGAGTTTCATTAATACTTGTGTCGATGTAAATAGATTATGAATCTAATGGACCTCCTTCCTCACCATGATATTCCTTTGGATTCCGTTCCATCCATTAAGTCTGTCTTATTCGTACGCAGTAGAAATGCAGTGTGTAACGTGTTTAAAGAGATGACCGACAAAACCACCCGACTTTACATACTTAAAGCCTTATACTTACTTATACCCACATAATATATTATTATTATTATTACAATGGCATACTACTTGCCTTACTCCGCAACTTAGCTATGTAAGCCAAAAACTAACGGGACATGTGTAAAGCAGCAAATCAGAAAAGTTTGCCCAAAGCCAAAGAAACAAGCGCTGATTAGCTGTGAAGATGAGCAGCGTATGAGCAGATATTATGTGCAAGAGGAGACCACGACGAAATTTACTGTCGTAGTCCCATCCCCATCCTAGCAGTCAGAATCAGAAGTTATCGCTGTGAACATAAAATAAATACGTGAGCAAGTACCTATATCTCCTTTGCACTGGCTGGCGAACTTGACAATTCAATTGAAGTCACTGGCATGACTTAAAGCCATGGCAGGCTAAAAGTGGCATACAACATTAGTCACTCTCTTGACAACATTACATTATGACTGCGACCTCAATAGAAATTCCTTTAAAAATCTAACAAGTGTAGTTCTCATTAGCCGTCTAACGCCAAGAACTCACCTTAACCTAACCTGTGCGAAAATCTCACTCGCGAACATTCCACAATTCTAATCTTACATTTTACACAGAGACATCAGTAGCTGCGATAATACCCCACTTCAATCAGCTACCATCACCAACAACTACTCAACTCCATCCACCTTCATTCGTATTCACGTAAGAAATGTCTAGGTACAATGTGTACAGAACCCAGAGAGACAAGAACACAACAGACAGTGCTACCATTGAAAATTCTCTCAAGTCTTCAGTCTTCAGAACTGAACTGGGCTTGACTTAAGAGTTGGTTTCGTTTGAATAGCTGCTGCTGTTGGCAGTTGTTTTCTACTTGCAATATTTGTACAATAATAAATTTACATGGTAAATATTATTTTAGTTATCTTTATCCCTCGGCATGACTATAAACTATGGACAGATTACCTAGTCTCTCTGAAGTACTTAAGGTAGGAGAGATAGTGCGACAAAGCGTAAGAAAAGTCTGTTTGATTACATTAATGCATTTGCCTTGAAGCCTCTCTCTCTCTCTCTCTTCATGCAATTTTCAGAGTTACTGTTATGTAGACAAGTAAAATGAAGGACAGGACAACACCATGCTCACCTACCTAAATATATACTAATTCTTTAATGACCAATGCGCCGTCTTTATATTATGCGTATTTAAATATGCAATCTACTTTTGATGTACCTCTACTACTTATTAGCATACAACTACCACTAATAAACACACGACTCACAAAAGAGGGTAACTGACTAACAAGTATGTGGAAGTACTCAAAGAGTGAACAGGGAGACAAGCAAACAACATTCATTGTCAGCACAGTCACATAGTTGAACACATTTACGTAAAAAACCAACGTAGCAAAAGTATAGGGCGGCTGACGGAAAAATGATTATTACAAATTACAATGCATCATAGGCAGGTTGCAAATGCAAATAACATTTCTACAATCTACATACAGACTGTCTATTTATTTCCTGTATAAATATGATCATCATCACATTCTTATTGCTATAGGCTGCCGCGCGGCCCCGATTGCAAAAGTATTTTGATGAACACTGATGCACACTGCACTTTATTTTACATTTCACACAGCCGTCCCAGGGATTTCATCAACTAAATAACACTACAACTGGTAAAACTAACGACACAACAACAAAAATGGCGTTTGTTCGCTTATGGTCGACAACTGCATGTCAAATCTCAACTCATCACCTCTCTTGCAGACAGCACATGGAACACTGCTACATCGAAACCTGTGCAAATCATTTGCTTCAGAAATAAAATCAAAGCTAACGTTATATTAGAGAGAGAGAGGAAAGAAGAAGTAAAGAAAAAGAATGACTGATTATCAGTCGCTAAACTTCCAAGATGTGTAATGCAGACGGGGGGCGGCGAACGAGTGATTGACTGAATCAAAACTCGCAGTCATTATCATCTGCAGCGAGTACTAATTGCGATCAATGATAATAGCTCATAATGGGGCTATGAGTGATCACGATCCAGATCATGATGAAGAGGATAGAGTGAAGAGTACTAGATCAACACGACCACTACCATCATATCATTACTATTACATTAGTTAGATGTATATGCCTATAAATATATATATCAAATATAACAAGAAGTATAATAGAGCTTTATATATATGTACGCCACGAGGGCAGTGCTACAGATATTATTACAGCATAAGACGCCTTTGCCATATTGGAAGCTTGGCTTTACTTTACTCTTTCATTTAGTTAGGTGTTGGCTTGGTGTTGTTAGAACTGGGAAGGATTGAAGCCAATGAAGGAATAATATTGTAGTAAAGGAGTACAACGGTTTCTCAAAGCCTCTCTTTCCCTTGCCTTCATTCCATGTACACACACAAACAGAGAGAATTTCATGAAAACTTTGAGGTATTTCCTTCCCCTGGCTTTACTAATGTCCTCGTCCATAATATACACCGCCTGATGTTTTACATTAGCCAAGTGAGGAAAATACTTATTATGAAAATATGCGTTTAGTGCTAAACGTATTCAAATTGACTTGAACAATCCTATTTGAATTTGGTCATGTTAATGTCTATATTCTACTGGAATAATTTGACGATTATTGGAATCAATCGCATCCCGCTCTTTGTGCAAACAAAATATGTGCTTGGTCCATAGGGAGAATCAGAAAAGTTTGTGGCGTATATGATAATGTGATAGAAATCAGCACGCGATGCTATCCAAAGCGATGAAAAGTTGGATACCTAAGACAAGAGGTTTCCTCATCATCAGCATCAACCTAATCATCATCTACGTTCTCATCATCACAGCCAAACCAAATGATTCGTCTAATCCTAGTCTGTAATCTGTACTATAATCCTCAGTACTTGCTTGACAACCACTGTACTCTAGAACAATGTAATCCTTTCATTTAACTTTTCCGGTTTCTCCACATACAAAACGAGTCAAGTTCACAATTGTTCTCCATATCAGATTTTGCCTGACTCAGTCAGAATTTACTAACTATTTGTGAACAAAGATATGCCCTTATGCGTAGAAAATCTTTTGGCGAATGAATTGAAACTCTTTTCATTATAAGTCTACCTAGATCAAATAATATGACGCTATTATCCGACTCTATATAGATGTGTTTAACATAACTATGTTCTATAAATTTGTTCATTCCATTCGTACATGATCGTATAAACTTTATATTCATTGCATACCACAACCACATGGCGGATTACAAAAGATAATCCATTCTTAAAAATATCATTATTATTAAGATGTTTACGAATAACATGAGACCATTTACTTAACAAAATTATATGTCTATAAAGATTTAACACATTTTTTTCCGATTGATTGCTCAGTGGATCATGTTTCACACAACGATTCGCACTTTCTTCAGCGAATAACTTACACTATACGTCTCTATTAAACGTTATAATAGTTCTATAATATATACACGTTGTTCTAAAATTAACATAATGCTGAATACTTTACGAATCTCAAGTATGACAAATGAACTCAACGGATATTACTTATTTATATGCCATTAGCATTATACAATTGCACTTGCAATAAGCTTAGCACATACAGCGGCGGCGGCAGAATAAAAAGAAGTTGCCCTTCGGCAAGACCGCACTCATAACTTACTGAAGTTGATATGAAATCATATGTACTTATAAATACTACATTTTAAGATATCATTTCATACTATCAAAATTATCATAGATATTACCTGCGCTAAAGTAATACGTGATAATGACAGTATAATATGTGAGGATGCGATGCGATATGACGTTCTTTATCCATATAGACACATCAAATTAAAATTTAGGAAATATCTACGCATAATATACTAATATATAAAGGCCTTGCCTGTGGTTGGAATTGTAAAGATGATGTATGAATATATATATTCAAAGTGCCTTTAAAGGTATATTAACGAAATGTATTGTACATCATAAAGGTATAGTGTAATTTCCTCATATGTATATTTATTCGAATTTCGTAGCGGCTTGTAGACCATATGCTTTACCCCTCAGAGTGGAGGACACTTGAGAATCAGCATGCACAATAGCACAATCAAAGAAGAAAGAAAAGCTATATACACATCTTCTTCTGAGTCAGAGTAAATGTAAAGAGAATAATCTGATGTAAGAATGCAATGATATTGTTGAAAAGTAGTATCACACGATGGTCAAGTATAGAAACTCAACTCATCTGAGAGGATCTTTAGTTTGGAAGAGAGACCGGCGAGACGGTTGAGGTGAGTAAATCAAGTGAAACGCGGTTCAGAGGTCGACAAAAGACTCATTTGTACAAGTCTAACCCCCGCAGACTGGTCCAATAAGCTCCTAAATCACTCATCAGTTCCCAATATCACATAAGTCATCAGCCTTAATCTAATTTACGCTCCCTATTTCACACTTAACATTCTCACTCATAATCACAAAATGAGATGGAGAAGAGAAACGACTGGCTGCATTTATTGTTATCAACCAAGTAGATATGGCTTTCGCTGGGCTGACTGACTGAGTTCCATGTACAAATACTTCTGCACAATTCCACTACACAACCATCATCCAATATAGTAATAAGTTCATATCTGACAAACCATTGCTTGATGGTGGTTGTAAACTAATATTCTTATATTCTCATTCACATTCACACTTAAATTCACACTTGCCTTCCCATTCATTGCTTTACTTGTCTTGCCATTAAATTACATCTACAAATGTAAAATGAACATTGAATATACCTACGATATCTCAAACACCTCTATATAGCCGAGCCATCTTTTACTCCGTGTCTCTCTCTTATTAGCAATTGAATGTAACACACAACTCCATTGCAACCATCCAATCAACAACTAATCTATGTATATACTTTCATACTACTAACAATAAGTCAGTCATTTGCATTTCTGCAACATTGCTCTGCTGCAGGTTTTATATTCGTATAAATTCTGCTCTATCTCGTCTCTCTATTTTCAAAAACACATAACTTACCAATCAACAATCCTATGTGCATCAGATATTGCGTTGTGGGTACTTATCTCATTACAAACTGTATGCTACAACTAACATATCTTCTATTTTCGACTGTTATTGCTAACCAAATGCGGACTAATCCAGATATTGCCTGGAGCTGCAGCAACTCATCACCCGCTCGTTCATACAATTTTCATCACATGAAACCATGTTAAAAACAGATTACTCATGTTTCCACCAATTCAAATAAGGGGCACCAACAGTGTTGAAATTGCTTGGCTACTGTACTTTTCTGCAAAATAAAAACTAAAGTAGAAAAGAACAAACCATTGCTAACCAATACAAACCAGTAGCGAAAAGAACTACAATATAATGGAACTTATCATCCTATAGGGACCCTCCTACAGAAAAAGCTCTGAACCTGTAAAAACCCAACTTTCTATAAACTGAACTAAAATCCAAATTCCCTAATCCGAACCGAACCGAACGACAAACCTTTCATTGTTTGGGCCAATGAAAAAAGTCACTTGCGAATCTCCATGAAAGTGTGTGGTGACGTGGGAGCTGTCTTCATACACATGGTTGCTGGTAATTTCAATATTTCTTTTAATCATGGACAAAGATGATTTTTAAACATTTATTTGGGTTCTTATTTTTAAAACTGTTTATATTTAATTATTTTTAAGAACTTTGAGCTGGGCCACCATAAGTACCTACAAGGTACATTTTCTGCAGTATTGAAGGCATGTGCAAGGAACATACTTCGGATGAGCATGCAATGCAGTTGTCATAAGCTTTTTTTTGTATGTGGGCGAACAGCGAGTGTAAAGTTTAGTCGGTGCATTGATAAATATAATTCAAGGAGTATTATCTTCAGCTCAGCTCTCATATATAATATATGTATATAAATCTCATAAAAAAACATAAAATGTACATTATGCACTATACATGTGTAATACTTGGCAATACTACTATGAATGTGTGCAAGCGTGAAATTGTGAATTTTTCCACACATGGGGCTTTCCTTCTTTCTCTCACAACCAAAATCTTAAGATCACCCCGTTATTTCTCCTGAGTTCTGTCTGTGTTCAATTCAATCTCAACACATACTAACACTAGATACTCATACTTCAGAACAGTAAGATGGAGAGCATACGACACACACTCACACACACTACTAAACTACTGCGTCTGCTGCCAACAATTTATTTTTTATTTCTTTTCCTGTTTGTATCACTCAACTATTGCTTCTATCCTCTATCAACCATCTCGTTCAAAACATTTCCTTCATATCACACTTGCATGGAGGGTTACATAAAAAAGTTTTGAAGGAAGGTTTTTACACATATGTGATATGATGCAAAATTTCCTGAATGAATTTCAACTGCATATTTGAAACATACTGGAGGATTCTGTTTTCACCCCCGTTTGACTCTTATACTTGCTGTAAATCATGTGTGTATAGTATTCATATCATTAAATCAACGACATTGCAACTGCATTTACAAAGTCCTAAAGTCCATGGCCATAGACAAGCCAGCTTGACAGAACCCTAAAACCATCCCTAAAATTCAATTCCAAACAATCGAATCACATCGCATTCAAATCCAATCAGATTGAGTTTCTCCTTGATTGTATCGCATCAGGCCTAAGTAATTCACAACACTCCATTCCACCTGGATTCAATCATCTATTATGTATGATATTGATATTTATACATAACCCCCGTATATCTCCAGTAGCTATCATGATTTTCCACTAGAGTGGTCTGGGGCTTATGGGGTTCTCAGCCAAAGCTGTATAGTCCCACTACAAAAAACAGAAGTAATAAAACCCAGCGCATCACAAATATTCTTGGGAGGAATGACACACACTCGAAACGACGGAACTATGGGCAAACACACTAAAAGGCCAAATGGTAACATCCGACGTAACTTTGATTTATAAACCTTAAATGATGCACACAACACAGAGAACATTGCATCGCGTACTTTTAGCAAGCAATAAGATAAACTCGTTCCATTGATAATATTTTACAGTTGGCACTGTAAGATGGTGGCTATTCACAAAAGCAAGGTGTATCCACTTCAGATTTTCCAGTGTGCAAATAATATTTCATTGTATCATCATCTAACAAACATGTAGTCCTATAAAATGCGGCATGAATCAATTTTATTCCATTGAAATCGACATAATCTCCTCGATAAAATGCACTAAGCACAAACCATGCTGAACGCACAGTCAGCTAATATTTGAAGAGATCATAAATGTGAAAGGTATTACTTTGGCAAGAGAAGAGACTAACAATACATTAAATAGAATGAAGGTAATCCCCACATCGTATCATACAGGCACGATAGAATGGATGGATCTTCTGAAAAATACTAAGCGCTATCCCAATATTGAATACAAAATACAGTTGTGGTAACAACGTGTATGGTTGAAAATAACCTGCAATACAATATGTACATGGTCACAGAGAAACCGAATGTTCGCCACAACTAAAAAGGGAAAAATAATTCCTCGTCTCTTGAGAGTTCTCATCATATTATTTTAAACCTTTATTTTGCTATACTACTACAGATACATGTACAGTAAGTAAAGTAACTTAATAAACTGCTACTATATAGAAGGCAGGTATACTAGACGGTATAAGTACATTAAGAGGCTCATGGAGATAGATTCCTTGTTGTCTAATAGAAATTTGCACGGATGCTACGTTGGTTTTTGTTGCGAGTGATGTCTTGTCACTACTGTCTAAAGACACCATGACTGAGCTAAAGACTTCATTTTAATTTAGTAACCTTCCTCAGTATTTTATTGCTTACGACTAAACTAAACCTCAACTCCGGCCGAACCACCTGCAATAAAAATTTTCCTGTTTCTTTTCCACATAATATTTATTGCTTACAATTAGAACGCATATACTCGTCAGGTTAGGTATATATGATGGGGGATGAGATTATACTACTAGTATCTTGCTCATTGGATTGCACTATTGCATTGCATTGGCCATAATGTAATGACTGTGTAATAAAAATTTGCTCTGCTAATGTTATTGAAGCGGTAATTGAGTGTCGCTCTTTGTGAATTATTTTCAATAAATCATTGCACTCCATAAAAGTACACAACTCTTCAAAACCTTTAACGACTCCCTCAAATAACGTTACCCATCAAAATACAATTCTCAATCTCAATCGTGCAAACACAACCTCCGTCATTCCTGCTCCTGTTACCAGATAAACTACAAAATCAGACCATCATCATATCATATTATGAATATCTGCACATTTCGTGGAAAACTCAGTCAGTTTTTCTTCTTCAAATTAATTACAGAAAAACGAGCGGACAGCAAGTATCATAAATATCAGCTATTCAACTGGCACGTATGTTATGCTCTTCGGAATCTTTACATGGAAGTTGTGAACAGAATTGAGTGCACAGAACTCATACGGAAACCATCATCAACATCAATGAGAATGACTCTCTTTTAAGAGCAACGTATTGCCAGATCTCAACTCTAGAGAGAAGAGATCAATCACTGTTTCTTAAGGAGCTGTCACCAACATCCAGATACATACTCCCTTTATTTTCTTCCCTTGATGAATGAGAAATTCGCAATGAATTCGCATCTGCACCGTGGCCCACAGTGTATTTTGAATTATATCCTGTGTAGTCTATTCACATTAGTAACTACAGTAACTATGTACAATGTATCTCTCTGCAATTCACCAAAACTAACGATACGCTCAAAGTATGCACGGCAATACCAGACTACGTATTATGCACAACATTTACTATATAACTGTAGATTTCAATAAGTATGTCTACCAGAAGTGTACTATACCTCTTTGTGTTCATAGTGGCACATGTTTATAAGTACACTTATCGTTAGGTATATTTTCACAACATGCAAACCCAGGTATCTAACCATCTCTCCGGAGTTCCCCTTTGCCTTTGCCACAACAAACCATTCTTTCTTGCACTACTAAGGACATAATAGTCCCTATGTATATGTGCTTTGAAATTCAGCTTCACATTCCCAGAGAAACACACCTACGTACAGTCGCTAACTTTTCTTAAAATACAAAATCAGCCTTATGTAGATTTCCTTTCTGAAAACTACATCACTCAACCAGCTCCATCACTTTACCTATTTTAAACCCTTTCAAAACTTTGTTCAACCAAAATTGATACACAATATATCCGCAACAAAAGTAATACGACTTCTTGGAGTAAAAGCCACTACTCATAATACAATCTAGTCCACAGTTCTCAGAAAATAATATACACCTCACAATATACCTATTTATCTAGCGTGCTACTTAGTAATAACAAAATAATAAAGCATATCAAATTTTACATAAATTTATAAGCACATTAGCTGTTGAAATAACAAAATTGCAATGCGTTATGTAAAATCATGAAACATGTTTCAAAATTGTAACGTAAACAGTAAACACCCAGCGATTTTTACAGTTATAATATGAACATTATTTCTTCAAAGTTTCAGCAAAAGTTTGATAACCTCATATGATGATGATAACGGAAGAAAACAGGAACAGGAATGATGAATGTGAAATCCTAATTGTAAGTATGTCAGTAAAACTTCAAGTAAAAAACTGTTTATCAATAATTTTGTATTCCTAGGAAAATGCAAAGTTCCAGAAATACCATGTGTGTATCGAATGCAGTTACTGTGCATAAAGGACCATAATAATATTATGTATTTTATGTGGTTTGTAATCATTAGAATTGATTTATACAAAAGGTACCGGTACCAAGCCTTTCTTTCTGAGTATTTCACTGTGTGCCTGCTAAACCAGTATATATAGCACCAACCTGAGCATCGTTGGATGTTCAATACTGAAATTCTATCTGTGTGCTCTATGTGCTACAATCAACATGAACTTTAGACAATAAAGCTCACGGGATTGTGCTATTCAATCGTTCACACAACCAAAACAAACTTGACTAGACCAGTGGGACTACACCTGACTATTTCTCCGGCCTTCGTAATATCAAGTTATTTGACCATTCTCTTTAATTTCTGTGCATCGTGCTCAAAAAACTCTGCCAGCGGCTTTTAGAAACACAAAAGCCTTTCAGAATATACCGAGATGTTACTTAATGCATCAAGTACTGATTGTGATACCGACATCTCGCTTATACGGACAAGTTCTATCTATATACCTAAGGTATGTACTAATATGTAGTACATACAAAAACTAAAAGATACCTACTAACTGTACGAACCTACCTTCCACTTCTACAAGTAAATATTATAATGGAAATGGTACACGTAAAATGTAGGGCTTCTCCTTCTATCTAACCTCAAAAGTGGTCTTAAGGTCTCATCGAAAGATATTGATCGGAATGCCAGCTATGCTTTACTCATAAAGTATTTTATTTATATTCAACTCTGTGTTGTACGAAGGAACTATTCTGCCGTGATTGTTATGATTATACACACTAAAGTTAAAGTGTGTGAATAAAAGTAAAACTAAGGGTTCAGAGCAGAGGTTAAAGATAAAAATATGCCTAAGGTACCTATCTACTCCGTCCACGAGGTACCTATCAGTTTTTCACCTGACGTACCTACCTAAGTTTCATTATTACCAACCATTATCACAATTGCATAGTAATGTAGTAATAGATACATCGTTCTTTTCTTTCTTTATTTGTGAATATTAGTAGTAAATACTTTTAAACTAGTTTGTGAATATTTATAGATGAGAATGTATATGAGTAACGTATAATATACCCAAAAGCCAAGCAGAATATTATTAAGACTAAGGTTCATTTGTACCACATACACACGAGTTTCCTCAGCTGAGAAGGTAAAGAACAGGAACCAAGATAAACAATAATAATACACATGTACCTAATGCATACCTATTTGTACTACCAAGCAAAATATTAACCAGACAAGTGTAGGTACTCCTTTCGTATATATATAGGGATATGCATATGGTTTATATGTATATGGATTGCTTCGATTAATAAAATGGAACGAAGCAAAGAGTTTAAAGGGATTGTAAAGTATAGTGCTATTGTAAAGATAGGTGACTTTGACGAGAGATGAGATGAGCCCGGAGGAGATGTAATGACTATTTGGGGATGATGAGAGGACGCAAGAGAGACTAGGCTAGGCCAAGCAGGGCGTGAGAAAGGTTCCTTTAGCCAATCCATTTTTTCTAACACGCACTCAGATAAACCTATAGATATAGTCAACGCTTTCGTAACCTGCCTATACAAATACACAACCGTAGAACATAGTGACTTTTCAGATTATATGAAATTACAAAGAAATGTATAGTCACACAATAACAACCATCATATTGAACCTGTATGCTTCATCTAATCTGCTCAGCTATCATTACTATTATGAAACCAAAAAGTAGAACCAAGGTAACAGCGCTTTGCTCTCGCACTCATTGTCAGTAATTCACATTCACATTCTGAAGCATTAACCCACTACAGTATTTTCACCATTTAAATTATTTATATGCACTAACGTAATAAATTATACACCTATCTATACATAAATATATATGTTAACTAACCATCATTTACATTGCAATTAGCAGCTCTTTAAAACTGCAATACAACAACTATATGAAACATTGAAGCATTCGCATCATTGAAAATATAAATAAAACTAATATTTTAGGTGAAGGAGATTTATTGCATAACTTATGCAAAGTACTGAAATTACTGGACGCATACGGTACACCCATGAAGATTGTGCAAGTATTGACAATATTATATTTATTTTACACACTAAACACTTAAGTCAAACTAGAAGTGTAACTATCAATCTCTTTCCTGACACAGTAATAGCAATGGTACTCAACAAAATTAATACTACGTACATTTTATTTAGTACGAAGAGCTTTGAGCAACAATAATATCCCATGCATGCATATGGGAACGTACAAACGTGGAGATACATAATACAAAGATCTTTAAGAAGGAAATTTCTGAAGCTGCAGCCACGATGGTGGTGGTGAGTAGATGGAAAGAAGAGGTTTGAAGAAAAAACGGGGTGCGGCTTTGAAGAAGTAAGAACTGTCTCAGAGAACAAGGATGATGATACGATGATGTACGCATTCACGTATCACAACAACATCACATCATCTGACATCAGATCATGTTCATCCACACACATACACAGATAAGATGCATTCTCTCTGACAAACAATATGGTATTATTATTATCCCTAAATCTGTCCAGATCGGATCATCGTTTAAGTACTATGATTACAAGAGAATGCTATTCGTTCATAATAATATTCCTTCTACCTGCACCTATGTATCTCTGTGTGAATATGTTGTATGTGTAGTCATCTGTCCATTCATTCTCTCTCTCTCTCTCCTTTCACGATTTTACATTCGAATTCTCATGGCATAATCTTGACTTCATGGACGTAATATGCAGATAAATTCTCGCTCTGACTCTTCCCACTCCGAGCCGTTCTCACAATTTATTTTCTAATGTTAAATTTATATTCTAGCCTCAGCCTTACTCGGCCCCGAGGAGATCATCACACACTGAATTAATCCAGCACCAGCCAACTCTGACATTTCTATCTTTCTCCCGCTTTACCCATTCCTTTAGCGAATGTATTTCCTATTTACCATCCAATGAATACTGTCTCACAGGGAAACAGTAAAAATATGGACTTGGCCGTGTGAGTCGCGTAGGAGAACTAGAACTACACTGCACAACTATAATTTAAGTACAATGTACAGGAGGAGGAAGAAGGAGAGAAGTAAAGAGAGAGAGAGAGAGAGAGAGAGAGAGACGACTAAAGTATATCCATATATTTTCACCCACCTTTCTTTCAAGAAAAGGAAAATACAGGCAGACTCTCAATATTTTAATATTTACATTTTTATGTCCCTGCAAAAATCCCCGATGCACATTTAAATTCAAATATGCCCAATAACTCAAGTCCATCATGACCGCCTATATCATACTCCACATACCTCGACTCCCTTATATTATATTCTCCTGATGCTAGTCATTTTATTTCATTTCATTAGTACCTACTACTTCCCATCTTGTCTTCCTTAACTCAAATTCAAATGCTGGCCATCTTCATACTACACAAAACCTTTTGTTCTCTGTCCTTCACAAACGACCGTAGTGCACTGCAATGTGCTGTGTTTTGTGTCCGTCTGTCTGTAGGTCTTACAAGCAAACCACCAGAAGTGTCATAAGCCGATTCGAATGAAACTTTACATGGCGAATGCTTTGGCCGATTGTACATCACACACAAAATATTAGCTGCTAAT
>JABASD010002039.1:0-30932 GCA_019776165.1 Pogonognathellus flavescens
TGGAGACTCCGTGACGTCGTCGGGTTTTGGGTTGGGTTGGGCTGAGAGGATTGGAGGGCCGAATTGGGTTGGGTTGCAAAATCTCGACCCAAAAAATGCTCTAGTACTTACCTAACCAATGGATATTAGGTAAGCTCTTACAGTTAGTGGTTAGTTACAGATGTATTTACCACATTATGTTTATTTATAGCTTGTAGCGTGGGTCGTTTCAATGGTAGAAATTGCATACATACTTCTATTGAACATACAATCTCGAGAGCTTTATAAAAACGTTTTTAAAATTATCGATACCTACTGTTATAAATAAACCAACTGTAGCTGCTACTTAATAATGTAAAAAAATTACTATTTATAACAATTCCGAAACCACGTAAAAGTGATGTAGGTTTCTGGGATACTAGGTAGATTGCCCACAGCAGTGAGGAATATAGTTTGTGGATACACATTGTGCGATACAGATACATAACATTATTTGTATTATACGATACGACTATCATGTAAATAGATTAGTTGACCGACATTCGTTCTGTAGGACACTTTTAACCGCAAAGCTGTGTACAAACGCTCTGCCCAATGAAACTCTACACTTAACAAATAAAATAAAATATTACATTGACAAAAGTTTTGTTAATGTTGATGTGGGTATAATGCATGTACACCTTATGTATACCTGAGCGTGAATTTATTGTTATTTTTGTTATGCTGTAGTATGTTCACACTACATAGGCAAATGATTCAAAGACAAAGACAGAGCTCATCTCAAAAGGGGCGTCAATTCGTTTGCTGACACCTCACACGCTTAGAATGATTAAGACCGAACATGCATATGGACTCCAAGTTCGGTCTTATTTATATTCTATTTGGTTAGGTTTATTATTGTTAATGATGCAGACAATCAGACAATCATGTATCTTTTGTATCATTTATAGATACATCTTACTTTTCTATCTGCAGACTGTGCAATACGTATACACCCCATTTAATTCCTGAAAAGCTATACAGGTACATAGGTAATATTATATGCTTCAATCATAAATGATGCAAGAAGATAATATATAGTTCATGTCCCTGACTCTTTCACTTAAATATTACCTACTACTCTTTATAGTAAGTTGCAACGTAACTTTTGTAGGTTAAGTCGTCGTACAATACGACAATGCAACACGAAATTGGGATCCCACTACAATTTCTTGTGTAAATAATGTAGCTAAGCTATGTATTGTTTTGATGTGTACGACAAGGAATGTTATAAGGAATAAAACATTCTTTCACAGGAATCTTGTTCTCGGTATCTGGTTGAGGGAGACTAATATTTATGTACCTACTGATTGTGAGATATTTCGATACTTAAGTAAAAACATACAATACAATGATATTTACACTACTATAAAGATTTACACTGCTTATTTTACGAGGATGGCCGGTAGTGATGGGATTTCCATAACCTTTACTAATCATGTTTATTATTAGACAACGTAGTTGTTTTATTGACTATTGAATCGTATTATGCGTGTTAAGGGGAGGTTTTTGTACTAACATAAACGCTGTGCTGAATTTGGTGTTCGTGAAGCATGAGTAGTGCACTTTCAACGGAACATGTGTTGTATACGCTTACACTACGCTAGTGTTCGTGATGAATTTCTTTCTTTGTACTTTCATTCCCAAATATCTGTATAATATAATACAGCGTTTACTGGAAAAATTCTAACTTAGCTAACGACGTAATTTATTTTGGGTCAACAGTCATAATGGGTGTGAGTGCGATATACATTTGACTGTATGGATTGTTGTATGGACTTTAATCTGAACCTACACAACTTATTTTGGTGAATCCAGACCAATTGATGTTGGTAAATTAGCCACACCCGTACAAAACAATTAACTTTACATATGTACATGTGTGTTAGTATAAATGTAATTAATTTATATCAATTTTGATTTCGTCTATATATCAAGTTAATAAATAATTGTTTTGAATAATGCTTTGCCTTTAGACTTCGAACTTAATTTATAAATTGATTATTACAATTAAGTACAGATACAAGACAACAGATTTTACCATTCGCATTTTCAAATAAGAATAAATTTACATCAGTAAAGTTTTTGTACTTTTCAGTCCATAGTGTACATATATGCAAGGCAATTACACATATTATGCTTCTGTATCTTGCATCTACTACAAATAGCTTTTAGTACGCAGCTATAATAAAGTTTTCTGTCATACCTACACTAAGTTAATGTCATTTTGCTCTAAAAAGTAACATACACCTTTACATGAACAAAGATTGCATTCCATTGCATGTAAGTCGTGTTAAATGTAAAAGTAAGTGTTAAAGTGCGGTTAGTAGTTATAACTATTTAAACTACATTAACTATTATATATACACATAGTAAACACACAGTCTGTGTTTTTAGATGTATGTGTCTGTAACTAACAGACTTAAACTTAATTATCTAAGTACAAGGCACAAGGTGACTTATACTTACGTACAAACTACTAATAAACAGTCAGGGCAGTGTAAGGCAAGGTGTATGCCGCATCTTTCGGTAAGCAAGTGTTGTTTAGCCATGCACTTTTACATAATAAGTATATCTGTAAGTTATCTGTAGTTAAGTAGTTTAGTTACTAACCACGTGTTGTGTGTATGCATTACATGAAGAGAGTCTTACTAAAGTAAAGCATGCTATGGTTGCTTTTTGTAAACACTTTTATGATGGTAAAAACTGCCAGAGTAGTACAGACAGACAGACAGTACAAAGAGTACAGACAAAACAACACAGCTACAGAGACACAGTAGACTCTGGCATACTGCATGCAATACTGCATTGCATAGCTTTTAGTGCTTCATAAATATTGTTATACCAAACCAAGACACAAACAGCGCAAGTTTTCATTTGAGTTTCTACATACGGACTGTTCGGTTGAAGTTTACAGCAGCAGCAGGCAAACATTAATTCTACATTACACTGCTGACGTTACTAAAGTTAAATACAGGTAAGAATATCATACAAATTATATTGTTAGTCTTTAAATCCCAATTTATTAGTTAGATTGAGCAATTTGAACTTGTATAAGGCTTAAGAATTTCAATATTTACAACCGAAACCGACCTGTACAGTGTACACTGTAAATTCTACAAGCAAGGACCACAGTAAATAATTTAGTACTTAACTGAGCGTAGAGTTAAGACTAAAATTTATTCTGGAAACTGGATTACTGCAATTTTTCATTGTTTTCTCTCTCAATTATTTTGGAGTTTGGAGATTCCTACAATGTATAAATTCTAATTTATAATTGGCTTGAAAAATTAATTTCATTAAGTGATTCAAATATAAATGTCATATTATTTGTTACATAATAACATTATTATATAACAACAGTCGATATGAAATGAAATCACAAACAACTGATCAGTCAAAATGTCAAAAGGTAATCCATAATCATTAATAATCGTAGCAGTATTAATGCAAGCCAGCTATAACCATTGTTTTGTTTATACATTTAAAACTTGTATTTTATGCCACGACCGGGCACCGGACCTGGTGCCTGGATCTACTAGCTCCGATCCAAACGGTCGAAATTGAGTTTATTGTCATTATTTTTCAGTGGACTTACTATAATTTTTCATGTCACATGTGGAGTGTTAGCAGCTGACAATATCGGTTTTATATGTTATCAAAACAACTCTACATCAGTTTTTATGTTTGGCCAGGATAACCTGTTTGTTTATCAGGAGATATAAATAAAACGACACAGGGTTTATCAAGAGATAGATATTTGGGTTGTGGCAAAGGCAAAAAATATGATATTTACCAATAATTACCAATCAATTCATCATGAATCAAAAATATTGTATTATATTTTGCTGTTCATCGGCATAATTAAACCAATTAAACTAGATTGAGTTTACTATGTGTTGCACATTGCACATACCGCTTAATGGGAGGTACACAAAATTCGATCAAATTCTTAGTTCTCCAAAGGCCGTCCTAACTAATGCGGTGTACCCAGTACTCATCCATTCAAGTACCTCATACTCATTCATCCCCTTTTTTATTTTCATACATCCTGTGCTCTTACTCAGGAAGATTTATTAACGATAAGAGTTACGATTTTATATGGCAGTACCTTATCTTATTAATTATTATTTATTACTGAAAATATTTTTACTTCTAAACTATCTGTTTCTGAGTCAAAACAATATATGTAAATGAATATTTTACTACTTGTTTATGATCTTCGTTTCATGTATACAGTTCAAGATTTTTGCTTTGTGTTAGAAACGTGTCGGAATTTTACAATTGCATTTTATTTTTATTTTCAGAAGTCTAACAATAGTACGGAGAAGTGTTGTTTCGTCCTCCGGGAGCTAAAAAAGACGAAGATTACATCTTTGAAAAAGGGGTAGTTTTCTACTCCCTTTTTTCTAATTGTGTTGCACGTGGAGTGTAAGAATCTTCAATACATTTAGGATTCAACTCGAATTAAAAAAACTTTTCAATCTATCAAGATCACACTTTGGAAAATAGGGCAGTATTAACTCCTTTCGTCCCAAGGTTATCATCGTCATTTGATGGTGAGTTGTGCATGATTATTTTCAACATATTTTTTATTAATGTAATGATATTAATGATACAGACTTCTATACTTGCGGAATTCGTGTAGGTAGTTGTGATTTATTAGGGATTTAGGAATTACCTATAGATGTATGTGTCATTTCCACTTCTCTATAATAATATCAATCTAAAATATCATTCTACTATACAAGCGAGTTATTGCCAACCTAGTTGTAATTTCAAAAATAGCTGTTTAGTAACATTTAATTGTGTGTGTGTATTATGTGACTATGTCACAGTAACAGTGGCACATCAGAATTAAATAATTGCCTCATGAAGCTTTAGTCATTCTCAAGATAAGATAACAATATTACCTTGGTGGTTTTTTTCTCGTGGCATGTGTCTGTATGCACAATATTTTTATAGTGATTGTGAAATGCGTGGCTTGCGTTACAGCATTGTTTACAGTCTGTAGTCCATATATAGCTTTTAATACGATTATAATGTCTCTCTGTAAAAAAGATACTCCATTATTCTTCGTAGTCTTCGTTGCATTACCTGTATATGAATTTTGTGCACTAACCATTCTTCAACCAACTCACTGACCACGAAATGACATATACTTATATACATGTACACATACGTACATATAAGTCTGATTCTGATGCGCCTGTTGCACCTCAGCTGTAGTATTCTCTACGTGTTCGAAGTTAGTCATAGTTTAGTCTGATCTGTATGTTATATGAAGGCTTTTGTACTTTTTCGCATGTGGATTATGTGCATAGGGATAGGTTATGTTTTTTATGTTGATTCTATATACCGCTGCCGCCTACACAGATCAACACTTTGTTTAAAAGTGAACAAGTGAAGCTAATTTTCATGTAGTTACATATATGCAATCTTCTTAACAAAATGCATATTGCGCATTCACACATAACTTCACCATTACCTTAAATTTCTCAATTACGAAATTAGCTTTATGCGAATATGGTAACTGAACGTAGGAACTTGGTTCGCTTACCTACTTTGAAAGTTAATAAGCATTTTAATTTTTTAATAAGTATGTAGTATGTATAAGCATTTTTTGTTGCAAATACTTCATACATGTAAACGTGTGTAAGGAAAATTTAACACAAGCTTGCATTATGCATTTCTTCTAAATTAACAAATGGATTTTAACAACAAAAGCCGTATACTGGTAATCATATAACTTCATCTTCCTCTACAAGCCATAATCATATTCCTTGTAGATTACTACCTCGCAAGTGCAGGTAAAAGATTAACTAATACTACCATTTTCATTGCATCTTACACGCTGTAACAATCAAAATAGGCGTGTTCTGTAAAAGACAATAAAAAGTTAGATTGGAATTAATAGCATTTTAGTTTTTGTTGCTTAAGACTGTCAATATTTACACGCGACGTAATACGTAATACCTAGTCATTTTTATGTCCACGTGTCCTTAGTGTGGCATTGCGAATAATCTCAATGTTGTTTTCTAGCTTTATAGTTGACATGTTGTTTACGAATGCAATGTAATAACTTGAGGCTGTATACGCATAAATGAACTATGTACGCAGCGTAGAGTAGACACTCCATCTCAGATGGAGAAAATTATCAAATGGAGCGAACCAACTATAACGAGATGACGGAGCAGCTTATCTGTCTCTGTCTAAAGTGTCTATATCTATCTCATACTGTTATTTGGTATACTTGGTATAGTAAATGCAATCCTGTCAATTTATGACAGCGTCAATGACAGTTAGTCAGAGACAATTTGTATAGATAGTGTAGAAGAATTCACACAGCATCTGTTTTTACAGTAAAATTCTTGTTAAGCTTAAGTGAGATTTGTGAATTAATGAAATAGACTCAATTTGTTCTAATCGAGCTAAATTATTGCTGAGCTGCAACTGTCATTTTTTATTTATTACATACTATGCAAGTGTAAAGTTCATTTACTCTTCTTTTTCTCCTGCACACATCAACAGAGCTGTGTGAAACATTTAGAAAGTATTAAGACTACTACTGACAGTGAGTGAGAACTTTTTAAACTTAATTTTACTTTGTTCTAAAAAATATTAATATTGGTAGCAGTTCAGAGAACTATTATAATATTATAATATACATCATACACCTAGTTACTTTTTGAATGCATTTTAATTCAGAAGCAGCTGGGTATAAAACGTGTGCTGTTCTTCGGCTTCATTGTTGACAGTTGGTATGTAACTGCGTAATTTGTTTTAAAGTCAAGAAAATGGAGGAGTGTCATACAGCTTTGAATTTTTTGTAATCCACGACATTTGATAGGTTCTTATAGGGGCACAGGAGGTCACACCGTTGTTAAGTTATTCCGCTTGTTATGTCTCACTTCCTTTGTCTTTCACAACAACAATTCGTACGACGAAGCAGACTTATTGTTGTCGGATGGTTGTGAGTTCTCACAACGAGTGACTCATGACTCATCCACTTGTGCTCTTCGAGCATTTTTATCAGTAAGTAAAGATCCTATCCCATGCATCCTTAAAGTGAGTAAGTATTCTACAGTACAGGTAGAAAAAGTGTATCAAGTATATAGGTATGTACAATTTCTTATTAGCATAGAAGAAACGACTGACTGTAAAGTGTGATTTCACATGAGACCTGTTCACTTCAGCTAAAGAACCTTCCGTCTAGAGTAGTACTGCAAAGACGCAGAAGTCAAGCGATTTGACTCATACCACAACAAACCAAACGGTCTTCTCTTGTAACCAGAGGAATAGCAGGATATGACCATTGACTATGCCACGATTCATGGTTCATTTAGATTCAATTAAGTTATATTGCGACTTTATCAACATGCACGAAGTAAACTGTGTGATACTTTTTACCTGCCATTACAAACTAGATACAAAAGTTAATAAGAACATATAGAACCATAAAAATATGTACATTGTACTCTTGTTCAATATTACACAGTTTTATTTGTACATGACTAGGATGAGTTTAAAGTTAACTTAATCGGTTTTCTCATTGTTATGTATGTTGGTTATTATTGCTGACTTGCTTTATACTGATATACTTTATGAAGGAATTGTTTTGTATAGGAGATACATTGAGTGATACACATGTCATTTTAGGTACTATAATACTTTTACACATACAAATACCAATACATCAAAATATTTAGTAATGTTTTTTCAGTTAATTGCAATACTAATTCCTTCGTCGATGTGAGTGAATGCTGTGGCACAAATTTTGTGTATTCAGTGAGGTTAGTTAGGCTTAGAGAATTTGAAGATTTAAGCTAGAACATCGTTTATGAAAGTAGTAATTGCAATAGTATAAAATTTGTAGCCGCAACAAAAAGTAGCTGTGTAATGTGTGCAGCTATAGGTTGCATGTTCATTTATTATATACCATTATTCTGATGCTGTTTCCAAGTTGCATGCATTGGGGTCAACGCTTCTTTTGCTGTCTGATGAAATGTTAAAGCTGTACTCTTCGTAGTTAACCTGCGAAGACAAGGCTTACTATAGTAAATGGCAATATGAGAGATTAGAAGAAGGTAGCAGGAATACAGAATATTATATACTAATATTGCAGTCACGTCGAACGCATGTCTCGTTTGTAGGTAATTTAGCCTTCAAATCCTTTTGTTTCTTCTGGTTTGGCTATTAATTTTTTATAGGATTATAGAATCTTGAACTTGCAAAATACATGGTAGCACAGACAGACAGAATTTATTGGTGAAGAAGTTATAAAGAAAGCCACATTGTAATTGGTGTATTGTGATAAGTTCTTTCTGTGTGGGTGTTGCATGTTGCATTTGTAGGAATTTCTCTTGTATTTCTAATGTAATAATATAATATTTTCTTTCATCTTAAAAAAGTCCATTTCAGCTTCAATAATGTAAACTAAACCAGTATCGTGAAAGGTGTGTGTGTATGCATTGTCCATCCAATGGTCATTTTGCTAATGCAACATGCATTATGTTTTTTATCATATTTTTGCATTGAATGAGTTTGCACCTGTCAGAATCTCTCTCTCTAGGGTTCTGGCGTTTTTGTTGATTTTGCGTGAGAATAATTTTTTTTGCACTTAATATTTTGTAGTTGTCTGAGTCAGTCGTATGAATTATGACTACATTTTTTGAACAGCCAGATATACTAAATAGAGTTCATAGGTCATGTTTGGTCGGAAAGAGTTTTTATGCAGTTTATTAATGATGGGATGTATGAACAATAAGTATGAACATTCATATTACAGTAATATCTATTATTCTCACTCATCTATGTCTTTGCTGCGAATAGGATTCAGCAAAATTTTGTTTTTAACAGTTAGAAGATGCTGAAACATGAATAATAATAATAAAATGAATAATAGAAACTATTGTTGCGGTCAACGTATGTAGTCAACACGAGAAAACGAAAACTGCAAACGTATACTGGTGTATTGTTTTTGCTACGTTAGCTATAGGACTGTAGTAGTTTATAAGTATGTACCTAAAATGATCGTTGACATAAATTGGGTTATTGTATATAGAATATTGTAGAATATGCTTTCTCTGCTTTATTTATTATGCTCGCTGTCAACAAATTCTTTAGAAGATAATGAAGCATTTTATATCTGTTTAGATAACTTAAGTTGAACTTCTATGTGTTTTGTGTACACAATTATCTGTTACTGAATGTGCTCTGGTTTTGACTTGTTTTTACTCTCTAAGGAGGCTACATTATACCTCCCTTGCATTTAATATGACAAAATATTCCAGTCAGATGGAAAAACTAGTAAAACTAGACTTTGACTTGAATATGTAGAGAATGCATGTATCACACTCCTGTACAAACTTCTTTCTGTCCGTGTAGTGTTACAACTCAATAAATCAGTTGGCTGTGTAATACATTTTAGTCGTAGTACACAACAAACGCTGCTTATCGTTGTATTTAGTCAGGTTAGCAGTAAAGGTCACGATTGAATTGATGAATACCATGTTCAGCTAATGATTGAGATGAATTGGGTGCAATGGGGTACATTTCCAAAGTAAAGTACAACTTCTGGGTTTCAATAATAATAATAATAATATTCAAACGCTGTAATTATTAATTATAAGTTATGTTTTCGAATGCACATGAATGTACACCGTTATGTGTTCGTCATTCGTGTGCTGTTCTGTTCTGTTATATCCTTTCAATGGGCTATAATCTTCGATGTCTTGTCTGATGTACCCAAAGATTGTGCGAGTGCATTTCACATTATTTGAGTAGATACCTATTGCAATTGCATACATACAACAGAAAAGACGAGTTATTGGAAGCAAGAAAGAAAAGAAATGTGTAGTAGTTGTTGTTAGAGAAATGTGTATTATGCGAACTTCAAAGTTGTTGACCTACTCAAGAGCCTGCTTACCCCTGTCCTGTCTTGTTGTCATTCCTGCACTTTTTAAAAATGTTCTCTTACATTAGTGTGGTTGCAGGTACTCTCAGGCAGCTTTCATGCTACTTTCCAAGTTTCATTTAAACGGTGAATGAACTGCTATAACTCCATTTTGCACACATAGTAAATATTATTGTTCAAATTGTTTATTTATCTTAGTTTATTATAAACACCGAGACCCTTCGAATGCAAAATAGTTAAGCTTCCTCTTCCTGCCCAATTGTAACAAAAGCAATTAAAGAAACAAAAGGGCCATTTCTGTTTCATGTGTGTGTATAGTATTTATTGTGTTTAAGTTCATTGTTTCAGTTGTTATTTTGTTCTGTGCCTTAATGGACTTGGACAGGTGCATACGGCCAAAAAGGTGGTTAAGCACCTTATTCATTTTACGTTCAGACTAATCAGACTAATCACCATTTCGTGTATACCGGCTGTCGCCGAGTTCCTGTAGCCTATAACGAAGTTCAAAGTAAAAAAAATCACTCTAAAACGTGTTCACTTTTAGTGGTGTCTCTAAAAGATTTGTATTACTTTCTATTTTATGGATTGAAAATTTGGAAACCGCATACTGCTAACTCCTAACTAAAGATTAGGTATGTAGGACGATAGTTCTAAAATTTCTTGTTCTACTTACAATAACTACAAATATTTTTCCTGAACCAATTGCGCAATGCTCGTATAAGTAGATCTGATTTTAAAATTGGTTAGATCAGATTTACAAATATTCTGGGTGCAAGATTGTTTCAAGTCAGATGCAGTTTTATTGTAATGTGCAACATTGTGCATTTACTCCTCTGCTTTGTTGAATTCTCGCAAGCAAAAAGTAAGTTTGCACTTGCACCGTTACTTCTGTTTTATCGTTAACCCAAATCGATTTGTACCGGAGGGCCAAAGCAAATTGATTTGCTACATTTAGCTGGTTAAGCATGATAATAATATATTATTATGTTAACTTGATGGCAGAAAGATACACTTATTGATCAATGTGTAATTACAGTTTATAAACAACTCAAGTACCATCAACAAGTATACGATGGAAACCATACGAAACTATATGTTTCTATACAGAGTATGTGTTGGTGCCTTGGTACGATGTTCTAGTAAGGCAATTAGAGTGCTAAATACTTATCTAAACTGTAATACTCCGGTAACTGTAGCTGTAAGTACTCAACTAGTACTCATACATTCTAAACAAGCTACGTGTATAAATTCTTCCATATAATTACACATTTGTTGCAAGTTGAACTTATTAAAGTAACAGTTGTGACTTCCATGGTATGCCGGGGTGTGTAATTTACCCATGGTTGTATAACGATACAATTGCAGCATAAAATATATCTATTTCCTGTTGGTATTTTTAATTGAAGTTTCAGCAAGACTAGCTTATGTTGTTGACTGTTGAGTTCTTGCACTAGTCCATGCATTAGGCAGTACAAAAGAGAAAGAGTAGGTAAATGTGAAGATTCGCATGCATATCCCTTTTTACTATGATCGTTCCGTTCATTCAAACTGAAAGTTGTGTAGACCGGAAATAGTACCTTCCATAAGACAAAATGTACATCCACTCATTCCGTTCCTTCTGATATAATTTAGTATGGTTTAGTATCTCTAATCTACTATAGTTTAATATTTCTAATCTAGTATGGTTAGATTCGTCTCACCTGACTACATAAAAAGCTTGCAGTGCACACTAAGCAATGCATGTAGAAAGAATATTGCTTATAAAATGTTAAATAATTTTTACTACAGGAAAAAATAGAATAACAAAGAAAAACTTGTAAGGGGTTATCACGGTGTTCTATCTTGTTTATCTGTATGTTGTGAATATCTTCTTATTTTACATCTGCTTTCTTAGAACTAGTAGATCCCACATATAGAAGAGGTATAATAATCATGTATTTAGAAAGTATCTTTTGCATGGGAAAGAAAGAAGCATTGAAGAATGAATATTATAATGTGAGGTGCGACTAGTTACTAATTCAGTACATTGCGATTGGCTTTAACATGGTCAGGTGTATGTACAATGGCAAGTTTTCCTACTCTGCTACATGCATGCGAAAATATTGAATTATTTTTTGATACTATTATGATTAGGGTAGTAATTTGAGTTTAGTTTTTTAATGCCTTGTTCAATTCATCATGCAGTGTGTGTGTGTGTGTGTAGGAGTCGTGAGAAATAATTGTTGTTATTTAATGATTATAATATTATGTAGCATTGCACATCAGAATTACACAACTTTCGGAGAATATATGCTTCTGCATTCTGCGCCACAAGGTGAGAGGGTGATTACACTACGATTTCACAGATTAACATTAAAAGCTCAGAAATAGTCATTCTTTTTCTTTGAACTGGGTATTCGTTTCATAATAAAACGTAAAATTAGATAGTATTGAATCTACGTGGGGGATTCGGTTGAGTCATTTGCGGAGTGCACTTAATTATTAAGCACGGTTAAGTAACATGGGATTTTAGTCCATTATAAGCTCACATGGGATTTTTTTAACTGTACTGTCTGGAGTATGGACAATGTAAATGTAAAACCTAATAGAAACTTAAACTGACAAATAGTAAGTGTTAGAGTTGAGGAAATTGAGATTTTCTGACAGTACTTTGCGAGAGAGCAAAGCACTAGCACTAATCATTTTTAGAGGTGGTAGTTCAACGATAGGAGGTTTACAGGAATCTGTAGATCTTAACGAGTCACAGCGGAGAATTTGTGTTATGTTACATAGCTAATGTGCATTTGTTAAACATACTAGTGTAAGTGTGATAGACTGATAGACTAGATACACTAGAACGTATTGCATTACTAGAGCCTCTATCCATATAAGTATTATTCACGCAAACGTGACTGAATGTTCGTGAAGTGAGCTATTGAAAATACATTGAAGAAGTAGACCATAAAGTAAGACTAGCTAAAGTCTAGCTAGGTTCTACACTTGGTTTTATTACTATTGTATGAAATTATTATAGAGGAAACTTGCTTTTATGTGTACTACATGGTTACATTACATACAAGCTCTAAAGAACCGTTGAAATTGCAAACTAAGTATCTCTATAGATTTCGTACCATTCAGCTTGCATGTGTTTTAACAGTTGGGAATCTAATCTTTTCGTTTTACGTGATTTCTAGAGTGCATAGACCAAAGATTTGAGCCAGTGAACATAAAACAAAAGGAACGATCGTAGTCTGAGAAGAAGGAAGCTGATTTTTCATTTTGGAGTGTGGAATAAGAATTGCTGAACTCAGATTGAACCGACGTTTGGAACATCTAAGTGGATATTGTTCAGAAAGCGATTCGATGATCTATCTGTAAGCAGTTCATCCGCTTCTATGAAATCAACCATTTTCTAATTGAAAATGGTTCTTCGAGAAATTGAAAATTGTGCCTGTGAGCCTGGTCTTTCACCTTGTGACGAATGTCAACGAAGAGAATGTAAGTTGCTCACGTTTTTAAAACTAAATTACAATACATTTTCTCACACTATTGAAACTATTGATAAAATCAGATTTTTAAATCGCAAATAATACTTACAAGTGTCAAAATCGAAACGAGGACACCTATTGTCACACCATGTTACGTGTTTTCTTCTCATTTGAATATTTTTATGATAGTTTGTGATGATTACGATATTTTTGTGCTTGTAATAGCAAAAGTGTTATAGAAAACTCTTAAAAATTCAATATAATTATACATTTTACCTTATCTGTACCTTCAATCTTTTTATTTCCTGTCACAGCAGACAATGAGACTATGATTTGCTTGTATTTTTGTTTCTACTTGTACTTGTACTTTTAGTCCAAGATTAGCGAGTTTTCGATTTGTTAGTTATGTACACATTTTATAAGCATTACCATATGTATGAATGGTGGAAGGAAAGAGAAGTTTTAAGATTTTAGATTAAATGAATGGAATTGCTTAGCACGTGTTTTAATTTATATCTTATGATGTGTATTATTGTTTCTAGTTTTCGAATGGAATTGGGACAAGAGCTTAAGCGAGTCGACGACCGTTTTTCGGAACAATGACCGTGAGGTTCTGTTTAACCCTGGGTTCAGTGTGGGAACTGTCGCAGTGCGAGGGACTATCCCTTTTCAGAAAGGTTATCATCATTACTGGGAAATAGAAATGAATACAGAAGTCTATGGAACGGATATGGTGAGTTAATACAAGTCATCCTTGATCGATTTATGTAAATAGTGCAAAATATCAGAGCGTATTATCCCAATGCAAACGCAATATCTTTATGTTTAAGCTTTTTGGTTTATATGTTGTCGAGAGTTGAAAACAAAGCTACAACTTGACCTGCAGTGAACGCTATGAAATGTGTTTTTTGTCGCTTGTATGGAATCTTTTGCTAGTGCCGCATTAAGTCAGCTTGTAGTTCAACTGCTTTTTCCTTATTGTACGATAATGGTTATGATGTTAATACATTTCATTTGTTTTTTCTTAGATGATTGGAGTGGGGACGGAAAAAACTGACCTGAAGCGATACAGTCATAACTTTGTAAGCTTAATTGGACTTGATGAGAATTCGTGGGGATTGTCTTACATGGGAGAATCTCATCATGCCGGGGAGACGCGTCGCTACACAAAAGCTTTTGGACAACATGCCGTTGTTGGTGTTCATCTGGATTTGTGGGCAGGAACTTTGGAATACTATTTAAATCGTAAACCTCAAGGTAAATAAATTATATTGTATATAACTGCGTACAAAATTATGTTATTTTATTAGGTGAACGTCTTAATTAACGATTTTTTTATTAATACAGGTGTAGCTTTCAAAGGATTGAATAACAAAACGCTCTACCCTCTAATTTCGTCAACCGCTGCAAGATCTGGAATGAATTTAATATTTTGTCGATCATACCCACCGTCTCTTCAACTTCACACAGTGTTGTCCCTCAGCCGAAATATGTTGTTGCCAGATAATACCTCGTTGTTTAAAGTTCTCGGATTGCCACCTGGACTAAAGATGTGGATGAAGAATAATTACTGGTGGATTGTTTCCAGTAAAGAAGAAAATAAACCGGAGAAAGATAATAACATTGGGAAACACGGTCCTCAATCCGGGTCTTCTACCAGTCCTCAGCCTAGTCAGAAACACCCACGCAAGAAACAGAAAGTTGTCGGAAACGAAGTAAGACTTGGAGGAGCTACGGTTCCTACTAATCGCAACAAAGATAGTGCTACTCCTATGAAGAAACACAATGAAAGTAAAACTACTAGTCCCGAAGCGGAAGCTGGACCCTCAAGTAGTAATACGGATCTCAGTGGAAGAGTTCTCCGAAGTTCAACTGCTGCTGCGGCAGCAGCAGCAGCTGCTATTAGTAGACATGCTAGGGAATCTGAAAACATGGATTCAAAACGAATGTGTCTTCGTTCGTCAGTAAAGAAAAAGTGATTGATTTTATTTATTTGCTATCGATTTCACTAACAAATGAAACGGTTAGCGAAATTACAATCCCTGTAAATACAAATTTCAGATTACCAATATCTATCGAAGTAAAACGATATATTATTAATACAGTCAGTTTTGTGTCATGTTAGAAGTGCGTTCTAAAGAATCATATAAATGTAACTAGGTACTACTTTACAAGATATAAAAATATTTGAGACTGTATTCTGTTAGAATTTAGCTAGTTGTTAGAGCGTGATATAATAATGTACCATTTTATCCATGAACACATGAATTCCAACCTTTTACTGAAATATAGAAGTGTCGGCTAATTTTCAATTTCAGTTTTAAACGCATTAGAATTGTATAGTTGTTTCATAAAGATTGAGTCATTCACCTTCTTTTAAACCTTTGTTAAGTGATATTGATAGTTAAGTTAAGTTATGTGGCAATAAAAATTCCATTTTTACCATGTGTAACACAAATACTTAAAACATAAGTCCTCTTCCGCATTCGTTGTCAATTTTGTCATCCTTTTCATGCCCTCATTATTATTATAATGACAGAACGTGTTTTGATACTAATAGTAATAAAAATAATATGAAAATTCTGTGCCTTCATGGAAAACTTCATATTGAATACTTAAATCTGTAAAACGAAGGTGTAGTGTAGTGTTTGTTTTCGTAATTCTTACAACAAAGGCACGTTGTGCACATGCATACAATGGCTACTAAAATAATTTTAGTGGTCTGTTTTCGTACGTCTTATACGTTCCCTATAATAGAACAGACGCTAGTCGCTAACTGATTTAGTTTGCCTGCTGCTTAACTATAAATTAATTTCTCAGGGTAGGTTTCACACAGTATTTCATAAAAAACCGGAGCAATTAAAATGAGTATGTAGTCATATTAAACTAATTAAGGAAAGATGGTAGTTTTATGGTTATCACATTTATTCATTAAGACCAAAAATATGAAGCCTATAGCATGGTAAAATGTATTGACATGCTAATGTCATGGCAGAAGCAACTTTTCCATTAGTGGAATCAGTTTATGTATTCATTCACCTCAGATACTTCAGAACTATGCAGGAATTGAGAAAGAACTGCATACACAAGCAAAGTAGTCTAATACCTAGGAATAGTAGGTGCAGCAGGGGATGGAGGATTGTATAATGAGTATTTTTATGTATACATTCTATGTATATCGGTTGGGCAAGAAACGAAATAAATACAAATTCGGCACAGGAGTTATATTTATAAGTAAAGGAGCTCACTCAGAATTTTATTTTAGATGAGTATTTCTGTACAGGAAAAGTTATTTCCGAATTACAAAAGCTATTTTTGCGATTCTATTTTCCTTCTTTGATTCAAGTTTGTATTTAGAAATGAAAAGCGTGCTAGAGGAAATAGAAAGGCTATTTCTACTCAGGAACGGTCTCCTTCTCCTTCCTAATTTTGTTCTACAGCCGTACGAATGCAAATAGCTGTTTGCAGGGATACAAACTATTTTCAACTTTCCAACACTCTTTGTATCTAATTGAGTCCAATTCCAAAATTACTCTTCCTAAATATAGGTGTTTATTTTGATTGTCAGTGCAGCACCTTCCGATCCGAGATGAGACTGTATCCATTCTATACTCTAACTCTATCCGATTATTAGTATGCTACTAACATTACCGAAAGAAGTGTTGCAGTCAATAACTCTTACGTATACATCCATGCAAGATACGTATATGATGGATTTAAACAAGTAATGAATTTCCACTAATGGGTTAAAACAATGTCGCAATGATATTTTTACAAGATACAGTTACATTTATTAGAGAGAGGTAACCATATGTAATAATATATTTTCCCTGTAAATGCTAGTTACCATCAATCAATGGAACAAAATTGTTTTGTTTTAATTTAGACACGTGCATGCTAGTTGTCTATTAATCATACCACACCGTGGTAGATTAAACTATTCGTTCTTGGAGAATATATTATACGTAAATCAGGCGTAATAAGCACGATGTTGCATGGTGAAGGCATCATATTTTTTCGGATTTGTCCATGCTGAGAATGATGTTGTCCAAGTTGTGTAGATATTGATTGGATTCTTTATTGATAGTTTTCGTGTTGAACCTGTAGCCACTAGAGTTTGAGCTTTTGTGTTGACCGATGGTATTCAAGGAGCCATCTGTAGTAGGGCCTGAAGAAATGCTCGTGTGCTTTGATTTCGGATTCGCTTTCAATTTACTGGAAACTTTGGCGAGATATGCATTTCCATCTATATCACATGAAAATGCTTATTAACCTTTGGAAATCAAATTATTGCCTTTTAGTTTAAAAGGGTTTCAAATGTCTTCGGTTTTTAGGTTAGTTTGCGTTTCACATTTTTTGTTGCTTACTTATAGGATCCAGTGTTGGGGAAAACTGTAAAATTTGACCCTGTAAAAAATCATGGAATGTCAAGGTCTTAGTATTTCAAGTACACACAGTAGTTAAAATTGATTCAGCAAATAATTTTACTATTGAGAAATATAGAAAGTACTGACAGGAAAGACAAATAAAATAAGATAAGCATACCGTGGTTTTGTTGTATATGTTGGGGATGGCTGCCTTCTTTAATTGATTTAAGTCCGAAGTTAACAACAGAAGTTTGTTGTAGGACTTCATATCAATCGCAAGTTTTTTGGCTCTCAGGAATTCTCCTAAGGTTGAATGATACTTCCGTTTCCCTTGCGAGTCCAACATAAACAAGTCACCAACTATATGGTGTGTTGTAGGTTTGGTCAAAATCTTGAGACCAAACGGATAATCCGATTCGTTCACAAAATACTTGACAAAATCCAAAGCCTTTGGTGACCATTTTGGTAGTCCAAGATCCACATCTGTTGGGTATACGGCTTGAATTGTAAGCAAATACATGTAAGGACGGATCACAGTGTGCTCGGGTAGCATTTTGGAAATCTGAGAAACATTTGCCACACTGCAAATCAAAAATGAGTGTTACATAAAAATCAACTTTGTTTTTACCAGAGTTACTTCTGTATTGTATCATTAGATAGAAAAAACTTAATCTAGGATTTTTTTATAAAATCAATATTACGTACTTACACCACCTCATCATATCCAAGTTTAAATGAAATATTAAATCAATAATTGCGAAGCAAATGTGTATTGTGCATTAATACTTAGTTATGTATACCATTGTGCAGTGTTCGCAATCATCTTCATTTTCTATAGGTCACTATTTAAACCATTTACCACTTGCTAAGAACATTATTTGTTATTTTTCCGAAATAGAATCATTTCTATTTTACCGATGTCAATCTAGGAAATACAATTTGTTTAGGTGCGAGATATACAGTTGAAATTCACACGTTCGCATCGTTAGTGTTAACATTTTCATGTAGCAATACTTTAGAAGAACAATATAATTTCAATTTGCATGTATTAGGAAATCGTGTGTTAGGATTGAATTGTTAGCAAATAATTTTATGGGAATCATGTACTATACACACTGTGAAAATACTAAATACAATACATCCCAATAAAACTAGAAAGCTTGCAAAATTAATAACAATAACAAGCAAGCAACGCTAGGGGATCGTCTTTTTTGTAATTACTTTAGGTAGTGTTGGGTAATATAATTACAGATATGAATTGCTTTTTGCAGTTTATAGTGGTAAGATGTTTTCTTACTATTTTTTCCCATAGTCGTATAGAAAAATGTTAAAGGCAAAGCCATTTTCTCCTTTCTGAATACGCTGAATACATCCGCGACGGAAACCTTTCCATTCGGTCTTATCTTTGACTAGTACACACTGCAAAATTATTCACATTATTAGAATCAATGAATGAATGAATTATGGTGGACTAAGATCATTTTTGACATTATTACTGAATTTTTCTCCGGAATTTTGTCTTTGGGAGTAAACTTTTGAGCTTCGGACCATGACATGCGAATACTTTTCTCGAGTTGCGGAAGAAATTTCAAATCGGTTCTCTTAGATTTGATGAGCATTTCATTTGGTTTCATTACTCGAAGAATTTCCACTTTTACTAGTTTCCCCTCCACCGATTCATTGATGCTGTAAGGCATTTTGACACAGAAATTCCTGGACCATCTGCGTTCTTTTGGATGAGTTGATCGTGGTTGGAGTAATAAAATGAGTTACGTTTGTATAGGTGTTATACACTTGAAGTAAACTGATATCAAAATGAGTTTTTAATGTACGTACTACTATTAGCAAAGCATTACATTTTTTCGACGTTTTAGAACAAATTCTAAAACTTTTCTGGCGACCCTTTCTAGAATCTCGATAAACCAGTTCAGTGGTATATGCGTAACTAATAAATGTGTGTAAAATACATGACATTTAGGGGTCAATCTATTTGTTACCAGAGAGATGGTGGTTTTCAAAAATGCATAGAAAAAATTGCAGCTTCTGCTAAGTGAGCAGCGCCCATGCACTTTTTTAAAAGTACATGGGTTCTGGGTACATTAGAGATAATAGGGGACCCAACGACCCAAGTTGTGACGCAAGGAAAAAGTTAGAAAGAAATATTCGTGGATCTTGCTTGATATATCCATAATGTAATTACTATGTTCGTATGAATTCTATGTTTATTACTGTGTCAAATTGGCAAACATTGAAGAAGGCTAGTTTTTTACTACTCCTCGTTCCCCTCTCTCAGCTAATGATTTGATAGAGATAGATTATTGCGGAATAGATCATTTATTGTCGTCATATCGGTGATTTACCGGTGAACATTGATTTGACTAACAATATAATGAACTATATTTGAGTCCGTAAAAGAAATATTTTTGTAATACGTTGGTTTTAGTAATCGGTGGAAGTTTTGAATCTTGACAAAAGGGTTTAAGACCAAAAACTTTCAAAAATGTTTTCGTTATCTAAAAAATCGAAACCCGAGCTGCAAGGCAAGAGCAATCACAGAAAAGAATCTCAATAAGAGATGCTTCTTAGAGAGATTCCAGAAATGGATGCTGCCTTGCCACCATCGTGCAAAAGAGTCACCCCTGATCTGGACAAGCCTTACGATTTTACTATCATAATTACCCCCAGAGGAGGGTTACTGGAAAGGAGGTCATTTTTATTTCCACGTTCTCGTTACTGAAAACTACAACTTGGCTCCACCCGCTGTTAAGTGTTTAACAAAATTGTGGCATCCCAATATAAGTGAAGGGGGAGAAGATTGTTTGTCACTGCTAAGACAATCGTCTATCGATAAATTTGGATGGACCCCGACCCAATGAACAATGAAGCTGCGGAAATGTTTCAAACAGATGCATATCAGTTTCAGACTAAAGTTCAAGATTACATTAAACAATATTGTCTACTTTCTTGAGGAACATCATCTACCAACGACCATTATCTACTGCATTTAATTGTAGTTAAGTTCATGGATCTGTGTACTTTGTAAACATTAATTTTAAAATAAGTTCATTAACTCTTTCGTCCGGCAGTGTGGGACAAGATTCCATCAGTTACCATGCAACTAGATAATTGCGTAAATTAAGGTACCTATATACCGTTGTCAAATTATTTGTTTCAAAACATTTCATTGAAATTCAATCCTACCAAACTACCTACTCTCAATCTTATGGCATAATAATGAAAATAAAAAGTATTTTGGCTTTTAACTGAATTCTCTTGCTTTGTGCAATTTAATAATTCTCAATATGAAACATGAAAAGTAATATAGAATGGGTAACGGGTAAGGGTATACTTCACAAATGAGTAACTAATTATAAATTATAAGTAATTACTGATTTGTAAAGTACACCTACACCCGTATACCCGTGTGTATAGTGTAATATAGTGGTGTTACATGTAATGTAATATAATATAGTTATGTAGTTATTTTATTAATATGCATAGACTAACACAGGCAAGGGCATAAATATTAAATACGTATTGCGATTTGCATTGAGTGTTGAAAATATTTCATTACAAGCAATGTCGATGTATTATGCACACATATGGCATCTAACAATGGTAAATAAGGAAGTAAAATGATTCAATATTTGTCATACATGACACAATAAATCATTTACCTTATGAGTAGGTGTACAATCTATTTTAGTAGCATTATTTGTTGTTGTTTATTACTTTGTACATGTAGTTCTGTATGCCACAAGTTTAGCAGGCAACGTGCAAAGCTGTGATACTTGGTTAAAGTGAAATCTCGATACAAATTAAATAGCGTGATGTATTTGTATTTGCAGTCCGAAGTTGATGCTAAATGTAAATACAAAGCATAAAAGATAAACAGGATATACACAGACGAAGATTAAAATAAGCGTAAGGAAGTGAATGAAACTCACTTGGATTGTACAAGTCACTTAGGAAAGCTCCTTTAACGTTGTCACTTCATAACATTCTAGTATAGGCGATTGCATGAAGAATCATTAATTTTGAAAATGAGCTTAGGTCACACATTATCAGCAATTGGACTTTCTTCCGATCCACACAGTTTTGTAGTGAAAAGGAATTTTACGTCAAAAATTTGTCAGCCATGTGGAAAACCGATAAAGTTTGCATCAAAATATTTAAAATGCACCAAATGTCCATCAATTTGTCATCCAATTTGTTATTTTAATCTTCCTGCACCCTGTGTCTCACTTAAGGTAACAAAGTCTTAAGAAAATCTATTCTGGTGTTGTCCATTTTATGTACCTAAATAAACCATATCAATTTTTTCATTTTATAGTATCCTGATGTGTCGAGCACATTTTTAGTGGCACCGCTATTGCAGCAATGCATAAATGAAATTGAAAGCCATGTTGTTAAAAAAATCTACAAAATGCCATCTCCAAACAGGAAACTGTCATACAAAATTTATAAGAACTATGAGAAAAGAAGTAGAGCCAACCTTAGAATCAGTGGACATGTTCTAAGCGAAACGATTAAGCTGTATCTACTGATTAACCCTACAATTCCTTACTGGCATTTGCAGGGAATGAGTAAGATGTATCACGATCCCGAACATCTCAAAAACGCGTTCTTTCAGCTACCAAAACCCAACCGTGACACGCTCGCCTTCGTATTGCTTCATCTCTCTCAGTATAAGGACAAATACATAATAATAATACCTAACAATATAATATGTTATATAATGTGTTATAGTACATGTAGTGGGTTTTAATTTTTATCGTTTAATCAATTTTATGTAGTATTGCCTCAACCGCACGTGCAGAATTATCTCTGGATGAACTTGTCAACATCTTTGCAAATTGTCTCACTCAAGGTCACAAAGAAACTTTGGAAGCGCTTTTATCACTTCCAACAACCTTTTGGTTACAATCATTTCAGATTTCAAGCTTTAAGAAGAATCCAAAGCAAGTTAATTCCCTTCTGTGCCTGAATGCAAATAGACTAACATAGACTATCATAGAACTAAAATAACTTTGCAATGCACAATGGCGTATCTACATAGGCACTATATCCAGCACACGTGCCCCTATATCCAGAAAAACGGAGTTATAAATTATTTGAGGCAAAAAGCCGCAAATCAGCCCTTGTTCTGCCATTGTTCCCCCAGTAAGGGTGCTCCCTCCAGATTTATATATGCAACTGATTAGTGCACATTGTGTCTTGCGTGTTGCGTTCCTGTATCTGGTGAGTTTGAAGGGTACTAGTACTATTGCTGGCTAATATTACAGTTGAAAACACAATAATCATTCATATACGATATAATATGAGTGCAGATTTAATGACATCCTATAAATAACACTTAATTTGAGCCAGTTAAATTATCTGTCTTCTACCTACACATTATAATATTCAACCAAGATACTGGATAGTGGCTATAATTTTTGAGTTATTACTGTTCGCAGAACCTTTAAAATGCAAAACCATTCCACACCAAGTTTGCATAGGAGGAAAGCTTTGCTATAGTTTATTATAGCAATGCGTTATCCGAAAATGTTAAGAGTGCCGATAATTTTAGCAATACTAATATACATGTTGGTGTATATTATAAGTAATTGCAATTTGCAATTCATGCCATTCACATTTGCAGTTTTCGGCTATATAAAAACAATTATCAATACATTTTGTAAGCAGTGATCCTCGTACTACATGAAAAACTTTGTATCTGTACACAAGTTAGTGTACAATTATAAAATGCTTTACTATTCATGAAGTCAAGAGCAGATTGCTATTACAGAGATTACTTATCATGCTTATAAATGTTCACGGATATGATAATGATGAATTTTTATTGAGAAAAATGAAGATCAGATTACAAACACATGAAGTTATACTCAACAACTTTTAGGAGTTTCATTAAGAAAGAGATAACTACCATTAAACATATAATTGTCGGATAAAATTGTTAGTTAAAAAACGCTGATATAGTAGCTGTTAATAACCGATATTTAGTCATTATATAAAACTTGTGATCCTTGTTGAAAGTAACAAATGAAGATAACCTTATGTTATATGTATACGCTTGATTAATAAATGCCATTGACATAATGTGGAGCAAACCTGATTCGTTGTTCGATATCCTTCATGCATCCTTACATTATTACAGTATTCCTAGCACTAGCAGGTGCCATTAAGAACATTCTCAATTTTCTAGAACATCAACATTGCCAACTTACTCACAATTAAAAGCTGTGTGCATAGATTTACACAGTTTCTTTATTTAGCGCAATACTGCAATTAAATGTAAAAAGCTCAATTGTTCGTAGGCAATTTAAAACAAAATTTCTTTAAGCTGCTTTTTTTGTTTGTACATATATCAGGTCTTAGAGAGATAAAAATAAGGATAAAGACAGTTGTAATGCAATGTAACGTTAATAAATATTGTGTAGTAACAGGAAGATTAGTGAGAATTTGAGGATACAGTCGGTGCAATTTTGAGTTAAATAAATGAGTATTTATATTTCTTTATTAAAGTGATAAATGTTCACATTTGTTTTGCTTATTTAACTCATGGTCATCACGGAAATTTAGTATCAGCGTACTTTGGACATAAAATTGTGTAAGATTGATAATGGCTCGTACTTCGTACTATGCCATGTACAGCAATTAGTTGTTTGTGTATGTGAGGACGTAAACAATTAAACCACACATTGACCTTACTCTTTAGCTCTAAATACAGAATGAAAACAAATAGCATGAAATTCAAGAGAACCATTTTTATTAATTTATGGTTAGATAGACAATGATGAAAAACCTTTCCCAACAAAATTAATTTTATGCAGACAGAGATATATGAATGAGGTACACATTAGTTAACGCTTCATCACTTGCAAGTTGCGACAATCAGTCGATTTCCTACGGCCAACGCCGCTGGTGGACACAATTTTGTTTCTTCTGTCTGTGTTTCATTAATTGTACAATCTATACCTTTCAGTCTTTGGCATGTCCACGTGGTGCCGTTTCATACAAACCGTACGTATAGTGGACATTAAAAATATTGCGGTGAGAAATTAAGGAAAATACTCTTTATAATATTGTCGACCTCACAACAAAGTGTGTGTGTCCATACATAACTACCTACACGTGTATATAGGCATATGATATAGTAGACATTATTTGTTTATCACAACTACAGATAATAGAAATAGCATTAAAATATTTTATGATTCAAATGGGAACTACAGTTGCGACTTTTCAGCTTAATTTATTTTGTTTTTGAAGACTAGAGAGCTTCTCTTTCACAGAATATTATTACAATGTGGAATTTCGCAAATTAAAGAGGAGGACAAACCTAATAGTAATGTAATGTACTTAACTTCCTTTTCAGATTGCAAACATACACACGCTATGTCGTTTTTTGTATTACCATTTCTTTTTTGTACTGTGATATATTCTCGTTGAGGGAGTGTACACTTTTTATGCAGCACACAAAGGTAAACATGGAAAAATTTCCATATCTAGTTAAAATAAGTAAAATGTGGATTACTTTTAGTTCACTGTTCTTTCCATTGGACAACGGAACGATGCAGTTATCAGTTAGTGTATAGGTACCTAAAAAATCTAAATATGAACTCTTAACATTTGTGAAAGCTCTCTGAATGCTATCTTTGACACAATACATGAATTGTATAGGCTAAAATGAATATGTATGTATCTACTGCCTTATATTATCAGCACATACAATACTCAGCACTGTTTGTTTATGTTATCTTATACTATACTGAAAAAGTGGACATTGGAATGACAACTTTGATCTAAATGTGCGTCTGAAGTTTCCAACTTGAAGTGAACTTATGTAATATTCAAAAGAATCCAGTTCAAATGCTTGTTGTTTATTATTGGCCTATTAGATTACACTATTTATTTAAATGTGTACATTTACATACACTATAGTTCACATTTAGTTATTTATATACATTAGATAGTAGTACTTTTACAGAATCATGGGTTTGATATCATATTATACAGAAATGATGAAAGAGATAGAGATAGTGATATCGCTGCTGTACCATTTCTGTATATACAAAGTGATGAGATGACCCATGTTAATCGTCTCAAGCGGTGAAACGCAATATAAAATTAAACTACGTAACATTGTTAAATATAAATTTGTACATAACATTTACAACACAAGGAAAGAGTTACCACTATTAGTTAATGTGTGTTCGTTTACTTACATAAGTGTGTGTATATAAGTAAGTAAATTGAGTTCAGACCTCGTTATATTGTTTGTTTAATTAAACTGTGAGTCCTTTTTATCTTGTCATTCGTTCAAGTAGATTGTTCCAGTCGAGGATTTACATTTTAATCCTCCTGACTTACTTTGGTGCATCCATAGGTTTTAGCTAAGTGTTTTCTTAATGACAAAATTCATTGTATAGAAATGAAAACTTTATCAATATAAAAAACATCTGTCTCACCGGCAAGTTTGCGACTATCTGTATTTATTGAAGATTGAGACTGTCACAAATTAAGTTTTCCAAAATGGCAGGAGTCTCTTTATATTCAGCACTGCTCCAAATCATATCCGTTGGAATTGGCATGCTAATCCTGAAACACAGAAAATTAGTTTTGGCCGTTTTATACAAGCTTCCTAGAGACTTCAAGTATGAATATAGCTATAATGGATTTACTTTACAAATAATTAAAATACGAATAAGATGTAAATGTGAATAATGAATTTAAACCAAATGTAAGTACCTAACTAAATGTAAACGCTTTGTCTTAGGGGTTTGGGACGACTTGTCCGCGTACAGTTATGTCTATTTTATTACCAAAAAAATAACATGACTGTAGCCAAAGCTTTTGACCAAATCGTTAAGAAAAAACCAAGTAAAGTTGTGCTATATTTTGAAGATGAAGAATGGACTGCCGAAAGGGTATATTCACACACAGTTTCCATGATTAATATTAACTAATACAATAAACTTAATCACAGTGTGGTCAGTATTAGAGTTACCAAGATGGCTATTCTAACATTAACCTACTGAGAAATACTAAAGTTTTTGATTTTTAATGCTTTTCCTCCCACAGGTACAAAAGTTGAGCAACCAAATTGCTAATTATTTTCAACAGCAAGGATACAGGAAGGGAGACTCCGTAGCGTTGTTCATGGAAAACAGGCCTGAGTATGTTTGCATGTGGCTTGGTCTGAGTAAGGTAAATAAATAGTGAAAATATCTTCATAAAATATTATTCTTAAATGTTGTACTTATGTGTAAAATCTCAAGTATCGACATAAAGAAATCTTCATTCAAATTTTTCAAACACAGATAGGAGTAACTGCTGCTCTCATAAATTACAACTTGAGACGACAGCCTTTAAAGCACTGCATCGAAGCAGTTTCCAGTAAAGCTGTCATTTTCAACCAAAGACTGTACTCTGGTATGGATAACATTTTCTATATAAGTATACGTAGAGATTCATTAACATTTTTAACATTTAAGTTTAATTGTATCTGTACTTTATTTAGCTCTGGAGGAACTTAATGAAATTGGAGGACTTGGTAATGTAAATTTATTTTCGTGGGGGAGTTTTGCATCAACTCGATGCATAGATTTAGAATTAGAATTGAAATCTGCATCTGAAGAAACGCCAGTTTCCAAAGATCCTATTGGATTTTTGGATCCTCTCTTTTATATTTACACTTCGGGAACTACCGGTTTGCCCAAAGGCGCTATAATCAAGTGAGGGACATCAAAATGCATTTACATTAATTATTTTTAATTCGTACCTATAATCATTTTGCCCTACAGAATGTGTCTCATTTTATTTTCAGGCATGCAAGGTAATGAAACGTTTACATACCCCGAGGAACCTTCATCCGTCATTTAAACACTTTTAAAAGTAATTTTCAAGTTTCATATAGCAAATACATAACACTCATCCTCAGTTTGATATGCGTTGCGATGTAGATTCATGATGGCAGCTACTGGAAATTATTATATGCATGGTTTGCGATACGACGACATTCTTTATACTTCACTGCCTCTGTACCATGGGTCAGGTACGATGTTGGGTACAGGTCAAGTTCTCATGTACGGATTGGCTATGGTCATTCGGGAAAAATTCTCTGCATCGCGGTTTTGGGATGACTGCATCCGTTACAATGTAACTGTAAGTATTTACTTCAAAGTATGCATTTATTTTGCTTATACGAAGTGTCTAGCAATGTCTCAAAAATAATTTAAATTGTGTATGTACATGGAATTCATAGGCAGCTCAGTATATTGGAGAAATCTGTCGGTATCTGTTTTCCCAACCAGGTTAGCTATCGCTGTCAATCTCAATTTCTAATATTCTAATGAAAAAGTCTTTTGTTCTCATTGATATTTTAACAATGCTTCTTATGTAGAATCGCAAAATGACAAACGTCACAAAGTGCGTGTTCTTTTTGGCAATGGACTAAGGTACGTTGTAGAATTGAATATTGTATAATATAAGTATTCAAGTACTAATGTTCTCATGACACAATTGCAATGATTACAAAATAGTTATTTCCCTTTCTTCTAATTCCTTCTAATTAGAGCCGAAATATGGGAGGACTTTGTCAAAAGGTTCAATATTTCACATGTTAGTGAGCTTTATGGATCAACAGAAGGAAATTGCAATATGGGTAATTAAAACCACGGCATCATTCATGAATTACTATATACACATTGCATAATACTAATTAATCTATTGGTATCATTTTCTTGAATAGAGAAAGAAAACATATTATTTGCGAACAATTTTATTCTTACACACAAAGCTAAAAGAAGTAATTGTTCATAATTTATTTTGAAATAGTAAACATCGACAACAAAATTGGAGCTGTAGGATTTATTCCCAGATATGCAAAAATTCTTGTACCACTGGATCTTGCTAAAGTTGATGAAGCAACTGGTGAGCCAATCCGTGACCCAAAAACTGGATTTGTGGTAAAATGTGATATCAATGAGCCTGGTGAACTGATTGGAAGAATTGATCGCAATCATCCTATCAGAGATTTTGAAGGGTAAACATAAACAACAGCAGCAGTACATAATATTTTCTCTTAACCCTGCCGTTACACGTATGCAAGTAGAAATATACAACTAAAAGTACCCGTTTGTATGCAGATATGCTGACAAGAATTCTTCCAAGAGCAAGGTTTTATGCAATGTATTTAAAAAAGGAGACGCTTGGTTCCGATCTGGAGATATTTTAGAAATGGATATCTACGGCTACTTTTACTTCAAAGATAGAAAAGGTGATACGTTCCGTTGGAAGGGGGAAAATTGCTCAACAGCTGAAGTAGAGTCTGTAATAAGTACAGTTTGCGGGTTAAAAGACGCTGTGGTTTACGGTGTTGAAATACCCGGATCCGAAGGCAGAGCTGGCATGGCTGCCATTGCTGACCCTGATGATACATTAGACTTAGAGTCTTTGGCTGCTGGTCTTGCCAAATCTTTACCTTCGTATGCCAGACCGGTCTTCATACGAAAACTTGCTCAAATTGATATGACCGGTATGTAAAATTATATATTTATTATTTATTAGTATATCTGTATTTGCAATTTAATTAGACAAAGATATAATGTCAGCTTTCTTGGCAATAAATAGTAGAAGTACTACATTTCTTATTTATGTATTATATGCAGGGACTTTTAAACTTAAGAAGTACGATCTGCAGAAGGATGGTTTTGACATTACCAAAGTAAACGATAAAATTTACATGTTGTCTGGATCCAAGTATGTGCTGGTGGATGATGTTTTATATCAAAATTTGAAATCTGGAAAAATGAGGGTATGAAACTTTAAAGAATAAAGCAATAATAAAGAAACTTCAATTTTAGGTATACAATTACTAAATAGGTAGGTGTAATTTTTAGTCACAATCATTGTATGTTTTATTTTATTTTTAATACAAGTACTTCAATAATATTTTATGCTTTTTCTTTGTAAATACATCCTTCAGTTTCATGTGTATTGAGATATTTATTGCACATTGCACTGCACCGTATACTTATTCCGCAATTTTTATAAGTCTAAATTTTAGGCTTGCATAAGAAGGTGCATACTACAACTACGATTTACATTCACTTATTAAGTTTCTTTTACACATATTAAATTTAATGGAACAGCTCACTTTGACGCAATTTTTTTAAATGATCCTATTATCTTTGGCCAGAGATTACATAATTTTGTCAAAGTTATATTATTATAGTAGATCATAGTTATTATCGAACTTATCTCTACAATTTGTATGCAAATATTCATAAATCACAAATGTAGTTCCATTTACTGGAAAAGCTCTAATTGACAAAGGCATAAAACCTCGGAAGAAACCCCGAATTCCTTCGTTCCTATATATGTGTCGAACACAGTGAAGAATTCCTTTATACTGAGGGTTTTGAGGGCAGTCTGACTGAATTCTAGATTTTATTACATCTAAAGGTAAAATAGACCACCAAGACACCATACCTAATATATGCACATATTCAATCAGCATTATGTTATTGTTATCAAAAACTATTTTTATCTTGGTTTTTAAACAAAATTTGAGCATTTTACCCGCAATTCCTCCTGCCATAAAGCATGCCACCTTAGAATTTTCACCTCTGATGGCAAATTTTCTTTTGCCAACTTCATACATAAAAAAATATACTCCCGCTGATGGGATATCTCTAATAAATCATAAACACATTAAAATCAATTAAAATACAAATAAATTGTTTTTATTCTGCACCTGCATGCAAGAAAGTCATACCTGATTGCTTGTGAAAGTAAACCTTTGTAGAGACCAAACGGTCCATTTGCTTCTACAAGTTTGACGATGCAGTCTAAAGGACCTCTGAGTGTTGCAGCGTGTGTCGAATTTATGGAAAGGGTTCCTTGAAGCTGAACTTTTACCAGATCAACTGGACATGCTAGTACTAATTGAGCGCAGCCTGTAAGATACAGAGTTATAATTAAAAAAATGAAGTGAACAATTAATAGTAGTGCATAGATCATAGATAAATTATTAATAATAAATAAATAAATGTATAAATGGAAATTCCATTATGGAAGCCTCATCAGTACACGCAGGCGCGTAACTAGGATTGCCATTTGGTAGGGTCACAAAAGTTGGGGGGGGGGTCACAAAGT